>JANHAO010006284.1:0-21562 GCA_026873985.1 Saraca asoca
TTTCTTGGGTCATCAAGTCATGCTATCTCTATTATAGGGAAGAAGGTTGAGATTGAATCAATTGCTAGGATTAGAACCTATTTGACATCACCTGTTTTTAATCTGTATGTTTTTTTAGCTTTCAGGGGTTACTGCTTGTTGTCAAGGTAACAGGGGAAGAAGCAAGTGCAATGTATTGGGCAACTATGGCAATGAGGAACCTTCCTGAGCATATAATAATGGAAATCTTGTTAAGGCTGCTCTACTTAAATTAGTTATACTTTCTACTTAAATTCACTTGATTATCTCTGCTCTGCATTGAAATTTTTACACTTAAAGGTACCCAATTAAATCACTTAACAAATACATACCTAAAAGGCTATTTCACAACTGCTCCCAGCTTCAACCCACCAAAATGCATCCTAATAGTAGTAGAGATTATTGGTTCAAGAACTCACTCACAATCAGTAACCAAGCTTAGGGTTTGGCTAAAATGTTCAAGATTTTGACGAATATTGATCACATAAATTAAAAATTAGAAGGTTAAAAAGTTTTACCCTAACATCATGCCAGAAAATAGAAAACCCATATGTATTAGATAGAGAGAGAGAGAGAGTACCTAGAGAGGCCCCTCGCTCCAATGCTAGTGACAACAACAGCAAAGCTCCAAGCAAGAAAATAAGTGAGATGGCGGAGTGAGAGAGAGAGAGAGCAATGAATGATCGATTTCAGGGGAAGAAAGGGGAAAGGGACTGATAAGCGTCTGCAAAGCCAAACACACCGTTTGGTAAATCAAATACATAGTGATGATTAATCATTAATTGCCGTTATTGTTCAAATTATTTAAAATAATAGCGGCAATTAATGTTTAACCGCCGCTATGTATTTAAAAAAATTTGAACAATAGCGGCAGTTAACTTAATTGCCACCATTTATGAATTTAGATGCGGTTAAAATAACCACCACTAAATCACTCTAGTTTTTGTAGTGAATTTGGATACAAAGGCTTCATGGCATCACTTAACAAGCTTTCAAGGATATAGGGCTACTCAATAAAATTATCTTCAACATTATGCACCATATCCTCCAATCAATCATCCAAGCCTACATCTATTTCATCATTTTGGTACCCTCCATTGTCTTGATAATTACTAAAGATACTAAACAATTCACTTTCATTATACCATATCCATTGTGTATATCCTTTATTAATGTCATGAATAAATAAATTATCTCTTATTTCCTTGCCTTTCATTCTCTTAACATAATAACATCTCACACAAGGACACCTAATCAACTCATTACTATTCAAAGCAAGTTGATAAACAACAAATCTAACAAACTCCTCAACCTCATTTATATTCTTTATTCAACTGATTAGCAGACATCCACCTACGATTGATGACTTCCCAATATAAATTTCAACAAATACACAAGTCAAAAAATAATTTTGCATGAATTTAATCTAAAAAATCTTTGAATTGCATGAATATTTCAATTTGTTCTAAATTTCAACAAATACATAAGTCAATCAATTATGGATGGCCTTGAATTATTTCACAAAGATATGTCAATTTGCTCTCAAATGATTTAAGGTTGGAAATGCATTTTTGGATTCAAATTTCTATTTTGAAAAGGTTTTGTAATAGTTTTAAAATGGTTTTATAAAAATTTATTTTTTTAAAAAAAAAACTCTAGCCTCACAATCACGATCGTAGCCATAGAACAATTGCTTAAGAGCTTTTGAATTTAGGAAATTCTTATCACAATTTAAACTATCTTTCGCAATCATGGTCACAAGCTTATGAAAAGTGTTAGAGGATTTTTACTTTAGGTGGATTTGAATCGGTATTAGAACTACAAAGTTGCAATTTGAATATTCACTTAATTTTTTGCATAATATATTATTGAGATTCATTTTATTCATGATGGATTTCAGTAGTTGCTATGAAATTCAATGTGAATTCATGGCTACAAATACAACCACACACATACACACACACACATACACACCAAAGATATTCCAGACTCATTGACAACCTATTTACATCTTCAAGTTGGAATGATTCAAAATTAAAAAATAATTAGGGCATACAATTAAACATAATCAACACACAATTCATCTCATTCACACAACATCAATTATTGATAAAATCCAAAAAGGAAAGGAGATGTTGCCTATAAACAAAGAAAGAGTTCAACGAAGAAGATTTGTTCAAACCACTGAGAGAGAAAGAGTTAGAGTGAGTTAGGCTTTTGTGGTCGAAGTGAGAATGAGAGGGAAATTGCTAGAGATGGAGGGCAAGAAAGCTAGGATTTCAAACCAGTAAAAGAGTAAGAGTGACAGTCAAGTTTGTGAAAACTTTTTATAAATGACAAACTTTCGATGTCAATTTTTTTGGTAAAAACCAACATTGGATATTATGTTTTAAAGTTTCTACATCAGTTTTTTAAGAAAATCAACATCTTAGTTTTTATTTATACATGTATTTCTCATGCACCATGTCTCATTTATTGTGAATTTTTTTTCCATTTTATTTTTTAGATAATATATTACAATTTTCATAAATAAATTGCCCATATGCAAATTTTTTTTTGAATTATTTTGTCCATTAAATAGTACTTCAATTCTTGAATTATTTGATCTAATTAAATAATATTTAAATCTTGAATTATTCTATAGTCTTAGTAAAATGAATTATTTGATTGGGAATAAAAAAATGAATGATTAAAGAATAATTTTGTTCATAAATAAAATTAGGCAAAATAATTTGAGTAAGACTTGTACAAAAAGTAAAATATTTAAAATGCATGAAGACTTTAGATGTCAATTTTGGTTAAAAAATCAATATCATTTCTCTGAACTCATCTTTTTTTAAAAAAAAAGAAAAAGACATCAAATAATCTAATAATTTTCATTTAAAATGTGTGAAGACTTTAGACGTCAATTTTGGTTAAAAAACCAACGTCATTTCTCTTAACTTATCTTTTTTTCAAAAAAAAAAAAAAGATATCTAATCTTACATCTAATAATATTCATTCGCAATATGCAAAGACTTTAGTCGTTGGTTAATATATTGGAATCGATATGCATGCATCGGTTCCCAATACAAAATCGACATCTAAGGCATTAAGGAAGTTAGTTTTTGTTAAAAAATCGACATTGTTTCTCTTAACTCATCTTTTTTTTTTAAAAAAAAATAGACATATAATAGTTGTGCTTTCCCATTTACAAAAACCTATTACAAGTTACATTTTTATAGAAGCTTGCTACTAGCTACATGTTTATAGAAAATAGTCATCCAACCAATATCATACATACATTTTCTTGGATAAAAAAATCAATATATTAAAAAAACACTATTAAAATCTGTACATTACACTCTATTTCTATACAATTACATGACACTTTGTTCCTATACAATTATTCAACTGATGTCACAACATCCTTGATGATGGTGCACGACATTGATGGGCGGACCCCATGTATAAATATTGAGATTAAAATGTAAAATTAAAGGTGTGAAATGAAAATTCAAAATATACATGAATTTGAACAAGTAAAAGAAGTCGCCACTAATCATTTTTAGAACACCACAATAAGCTTTGCGTAATTCTGAGTTCAGGTTTGAGAGTTAATTATGTATAGTGAAGGTATCAGCACCCTAGAATGTCCATTCGTAAGATAGTTACCTATTTTTCTAATGTTATCTTTTATTGGAACTTTATTAGTTCAAAAAAAATATATATTTATTTATATTTTTTATATCCATTTTGTTTTACATAATATCAAAAGTGATATGACTTATGCAAATATGAGTGATTGAATGAATTATTGACTTTCAAGACATACTAATACATTTACAACAATGATAATTAAGCGGTAAAGAAAAAGAACTTATTCTCATAGAAATTTCATATTTTCAAATTGAAAAAAATTGTAGTGTAAGAAAAATTCAATTCTCATTTGAAGATGATACTACTTAATTAATACCGAAATAATACTAATGTTTTTTAATTTTATTTAGCTAAAAAAATTTAAGGAAAAGTTGATTAAAATGAATTCAATTCTCATTTGTGAGATCTATTTCATTTGTTTGTTTCTAACTATTAAGGTGAGTAATTCTTACCTTTCTTGTGAATTGTAATGTGTTCTTGCTTGTTATTTTTTGATTAGTTGGTCCAAGTGGATAAAATGAGTTTTTGGTGATTTTGTGGCCAAATTTGAGGTTGAATGGATCTATTGATTGGTTTGTTGTGGAAATAGCTAAGTTATGTGCATATTTAAACTTTCAAAACATGTTGAAATAAGAACTTATAATAGAGGGTTGAATATAAAATTGCTTTCCCCTTTTTTTTTTCGTATTTTCATGCAAAATCTACTTGTGTAAGTTGAATCGTAGCTTTTTGAACTAAACCCATGATCATACTCGCCATAACCCAGTACTTTTGTTCCTACGATTTGAATCAAATTTTGAACTAAATTTGTACGACTATTCAAATCAATATTTCTTGCTCTATTTTTCAATTCTGATTGCTATTTGGATCTTGTTTAAATTTGGACTTCCTGAAAGTTTTCAAAATTTGGCAAGTAGACTCGCATTTTCAACTAAATTTCCTCGATTCTACTCAAATTTCTTCAACAATTCTAATCATGATTCTACTCAAATTTCAAACCCTATTCTACTCATGACTTTAATCACACCTCCAAAAATTTTTTCTACTCTTTTTAGGTCAAACTTCTTTCTCTTTAAGAACTTTGTTAAATTTCTTAGGTCTAAACTTGTTTGAAATATGATTAAATTCAATATAACGGATAAGTCTTAAATGAGTAACTCCTAAGTTAATATCAATTAACCTAGTAATTGTTTATACATAAAGGCTATGGAAGCAATATAGATAGCTATAAAAATAGTAAGACCGAGAGTATGTGCTTGTAATAGTAATGAAATGTTATCTACATATTGATATTATCAAGCAAACACAATACTTATTATGTTAATATGACAATGAATATGTGTGGTTGTAATGTGATGGAATGAGGTCCATATGATTAAAAGTGTTGTTTTGTTTGAAAATTCCTTAAGAGCTAGCACATGATATATGATGACAATGATATGTGATATACAATGATAATGATATGAGATACATAAGGATGATGAAATGGGAATGAATAATATCGTGATCATGTGGTGAGCGATATGTGATTGTGATGTTGATGGAAAAATTAAATAGTGATATGACAATGATGAGAAATAATGCTATTGAGATACTTGAAAATTCCCCATGAGACATGGGATGGCAAATAATGATAATGAAATATGAAATGATGAGATTGATAAGATGGGATATATGAATCAAATCCTGAATCTCTGCATTCCAATTATAGTGAGTGGAATAAGGCGGGTGCCTAGAGGGAAAAGGCAAGGTTTGTGTAGGTTATGGTTAGAAAAGAGTAACAAAAAGATTTACATTGCTATTATTTATTGCATTGTTTATTGAAATTGTTATTTTGAGAACATTAAAATGTGATAAAATATGAGTTGATTATGTGACATGGTTATTGATGGCTTGAAGCTATTTGAATAGTATGATTTATAAATGTTATTCTGAGAAATTCTAAAGGAAGATTTAATTTAGTAAGAAAAAGTGATATAAACTCATGTAAAGATTGATTACTATGAAATGCTAGGATACAAAATGGTACAAAGATATAAACATATAATGATTAATGAGGATGGCTTGAGACCATAAGAAAATCATGGTTCTTTATAGTATGATAATTATAATGTATTGTGATATTAGTCACAGGTTAATTCCTTGGATTTTATGAAGTGTTTGTTAAATCTAGCATAAGTTACATTTTTTGATAATATGATGTAGATGTGTATGGCTAAATGTTGATAAATTGATGAGTTAAGTACAGATTTATCTCACTAAGCCCCAAACTCACTTTTCTATGAATTATTCTTTTTAGATTCTCAAGAATTTGCTATCAACCCACCTCTGAAAAGTAAGGATAGGCAATAACTCCAGGGAAGTCATAGTTGATGTAAATACCATCACAATAAAGGGTCCTTTAGTTATGTATATCTATTAAGTACTTGTTAAGAACTTGTTGAACTGAATTTAAAACGAGTGTGAGTCATGGTTGGGCAATGCTTCTACTTTATAAAAACTTGTTTATATATCAATGTTTCTTTTTTTGTCTATAAGTTTATGATGGCTCTATCAATCAATCAGGCTTAAGTATGTGTAAGTAGGAAATATTAAAACAACTATGAGTAGAAATGAATAATAGATATAGGTTAAAGGCTGGTGATTATCAATCAGGGATTGATATTCATGCCAATCACGACTAAGAGTTTGGGTTGTGACAATTAGTACATTTACAATAACAATAATTAGATGATAAAGAAAAAGAACTTATTTTTATAGAAATTTCAAATTCAGAAATTGATAAAAATTGTAGTGTAAAAAAAAATTCAGTTTTCATTTGAAGAGGATACTATTTAATTAATACCAAAACAATACTAATATTTTTCAATTTTATTTTGCTAGAAAAATCTAAGGAAAATCTGATTAAAATGAATTAAAAGGTTTAATATATTTAGAGTCCAATTCTTCCAACATCATGGTCAAAATTTGACAAAATAAATGCCTCAAGAATATTGAAAGCCAACCTTATTGTACTCACAATTGGATCCCTCAACTTCGATCCATAATAGGCAAGATTTAAATTTTTGTATACAATATAGATTTAAAATAATGTATAAAGAAAATTTTGCCTATAACATGTTATTAAGATTATAAGCAATGTTTAATTTGATATTATCGGTCCCAAAAATAATGATCTTTCCCTTTTTTACAAATACTTTTTTTTATTTAGATTCTTGTTTATTTTACAATAAGGGAAGTCTTTAAACAAAATGATCAAAGTATCTTTATTTGATAATCAAGATTGAATTGCATTCACTGATTATATGTAATGCAAAATTCAATAACAAAATCTCAGTTAAACCAGAACAGCAGTGCAGCAGAAATATAAATGCAAAAATAACAAAGAATACAAGATTTTTAAAGTAATTCCACTTTAATTAAAAATCACAATTGAAGTGTACATCTATTGAGCAACCTTAACTCAATAGTCATTTTTTATTACTAAACACAAGATTTAATTAGGCTTTTACCAGCCAGTTTATACACAAGATTTAACTGGGCTCTTGCTAACCTAGTTAGATATAAATCACTCTACACCTTCAACTAATTATGATCAACCTTACAATCAAGGAAGATGCAAAGGGAGGATCAATCTTTTCCTTTGTATCTCATATTTCTATCAACCTAAAAATCTAAAAATTTGCACAAGAATAAGGAATAGAAAATACAATACCAAAATCAAGATGTAAATCTCAATTATCTAGTGTGTGTTCTACACCAATTTGATCTAAGAAATTTAATCAAATGATATTTGATGAGGTAGAGATGAATCATTTATAGCTCTAGTTTTTCTCTCTGTTTTTCACAATTGTTGATATGATGTGTTGTTTTTGAAATAAGGTTGAGCTATATATATAATGTAAAAATTGACATTTGAAAAATAACTAACTTTTCAACTATGGATCGATTCAAAATGGTTATAAACTAATGAATTGATTAGTGAATGGATTCATCTATAAAGATCATCAAGAACTTCAAGATCGAATCAATGCATGAATCAATTCACACTATTATATAAAGAAGTCTTGAATCAATTACCTAATCAATTCAGAAAATTTTCTAACTTTCGGTGAAAGTATTAAGTGTTTATGAATTAATTACTTAATCAATTCAAGTATATTTCACAAGATTTTTAGTATAAATCAATTCATGAATTGATTCACACAATGAAAAATAATTTTTATAAAAGCTTCACTTGTGACATAATATTTGAAAATTTGTTAGAAAAACATTTTATTTTAAGCTCATTTCACTTGATTTATTTCTGCCTGGATATCTATTTTAAGAAACTTATATGGATCAAATTGAATGAGAACACACTTACAAAAGATCCTAGTAAAATTAATAGAAATACTATAACTAATATGGATCTCTTGAATGTTACTTGATCAACTTTGAATATGCAAAAATAACAAACACCAAAAATATATAGTTAGATCATAACATTTATCAAAATTATTTTTTAACATCAAAACTAAATAAGGTATGATAGCAAGGCTAACAATCTCCCCCTTTTTTATGGTAGCAAACAATTTTAGACAAGAATTAAAAATATGAATACAATTAACAGTTTTAAATGAGGGTCTTTAGGGTCTTTACTCCCTCTTAAGTTTTTACTCATTACTTCCCCCCTTTTAGCACATCAAAAAGAAATAGTGCATCATTAAAGAGAGAAAATATAATCAAGATAGAATAAAAATATCAAAATATAGTCTAGAATATTAATATTATTAGAAATTTAAACTCCCCTTGATGTAATGATTCTTCTAATTTGATAAGAAATTTGCGTTAAAGATTGATGTAAGAGTTATTGCATGAATCAATTTATGAATATATATATATATATAAGGTTTTAAATCAATTCATGTTAGTGAATAAGACTTTTTGAAAAATTTCGGAACACTTGCCTAAGGATTGAAAATCTAATGAATCGATTTGATCAGGATTGAATCAATTCAGGAATTAATTTATTTAAGTTGATAAATTTTTTTTCAAAATTTGAGATCTTCCTAAAAGATTAAAAATTTTGTGAATTAGTTCACTAATTGATTCATAGTGTAAAATTTTGAGTTATGAATTGATTCATGAATCAATTTAGAAACTCACAAAAATCTTAAAAAAATTCAAATCAATTCAAGACTCAATTTAGAGAGTCTTGAAATCAATTTTCATGCAGTTTTGTTCCAAAATTGCTAACACATGATATATTTATCAATAGTAATCAATTCAATACTATTTATACCTGAAATCTTATATTGAGTACCTATGAAACAAACTTAGGGAAAACTCTAATGCCTAAGTTGGAATTTACACAATACAATTAAGCATAATCAAGCACAAAAGTTAAAAACAACAAATTATTGATGGTTAGCTAATTGAGATCATTTTCCAAGGGGTGTAACATCCCTAGTTCTCTTCAGACAAACACAAACCATTTTTCATCCAGCAATTTCGTAAAAATATCTGCCAATTGAAACTTAGTTTGTATGAATTCAATAGAGCTATCACCTCTTTAAATATGATCTCTAATGAAATGATGTCTAATTTGAATGTGTTTTGTTTTAGAGTGCATAATAGGATTCTTAGTTAGACTAATAGCACTACTGTTGCCACATATTATAGGAATTTTATCAAATTCCAAGCCGTAATCTAATAGTTATTACTTTATCCAAAGGATTTGAGCACAGCAATTCCCAGCGGCTATGTATTCTACTTCTACAATGGAAAGTGCAACACTATTTTGCTTCTTGCAAGACTAAGAGACTAGAGAGTGACCAATAATGCTCCACTAGTGCTCTTTCTATCAGTCCTACTTTTTGCATAATCTACATTTGAACAATCTATAAGAATGCTAATCTACATCTGAACAATCTATAAGAATGCAAGTGTTAGATTTAGGATACCATAATCCTAGGTGTCTAGTCCTTACAAGATATCAAAAAATTCTTTTGATTGCTGAAAGATGAGATTTTTTAGATTCCATTTGATATTTTGCATAAATAAAAACACTTAAGATTATATTTGGTTTGCTTGCTATCAAATA
Source organism: Saraca asoca (assembly GCA_026873985.1). Taxonomy (NCBI): domain Eukaryota; kingdom Viridiplantae; phylum Streptophyta; class Magnoliopsida; order Fabales; family Fabaceae; genus Saraca; species Saraca asoca. The sequence goes on from JANHAO010006284.1 coordinate 9,743, forward strand.
TAGCATGCTTCCTATCATCCCTCTAAATAAAGTAGCATCAACATTCTTACCATTTAAATCAGAATCCAGTTTAAGTAATGGACTCATTGGAGTACCAATTGGTTTGTAGTTGTCAAACTTAAACCTTTTGACTAGTTCCACTATATATTTGGTCTAACTTAGGAAAGTGCCATTGCTACATTGCTTAATTTGCAGTCCAAGTGTTGACGGTGAATCCAGCTAAGGAGAGAGGGTTCTTCTAGGACCCAAGCTATTATCTGATTATTTTGGGCAGTAAGAAGGTGCAAAATGGCTGGAGGAAGAGGGAGAATAGGAAAGAAAGTAGAGATTTAATGTGGTTTGGCCAAAGCTAAATGGAATCGGCCCTTACATCCACGGTAGCATTTTATATAACTGAAGATAGTATTACAGAGTTTTGGTACAGTGTTTTTCTAGCTTTTTTTATAGATGGCTCCTTCCTCATACTTATAGAGAAAAGAAGGTTACAATGATAAATTTACAAATTATATTTCCGTTACATCAAACAATAAATGTACAAGACAATCTAAAGTACAACAGGTTGGCTTCTGCAGACTACTGGTTGACTTGCGTGAAATGCTTTTTATGGGTAGGACCCTTAGACTACATTTTGTAGGATAGTGGTGCAAGTTGTCCATTGGCTGTATACTTCACCTCAGTAGGCTTCTAGCTGGGCGAGACGATACAGGTTGTCTCTGCTTTGCGAGGTCAAACTCAAATGGGCCACGAGTTCGAGCAATTGATGAGTTGACGATTGTCTCTGGTAAACTGGAGGCTGCTACTCATTGAGCTAGTTATGTAGTAACCTTAATGTCATGCGAGCTAGGCTTCTTTCTCGATTTCTGCTAGACTCTTGCTAGCCTATCTTATGATACCAAATTTTACCCATAATATCAGTCCCTTAACTCTCAACTCACTTCATAGGTTGGGAGTTGTAGCTTGCCATCACCATCTTCCTTCATGAATTACCTTGTAGTCAAGGTCTTTAGTTAGCCTGTCATTTCATCTAACTTAAGCCATATCGTCTGCTATATGTGTCTCATTATCATAGATGAATTTGCCTCGTTTTCTTCTAAGGCATTTAATGGAAGTAGTTAGGGGTTGATTTCTAGACTTTTCAGTGAGAGCAAATTGCTTTTATTTAAGACAAAGGAATCCTTCCTTCCTTTTTCAGAGATCCAATGGAAACTTCAGATGAGCCCTCCATTCTCCTAATGGAGAGTTTTTCCTAGAGAGACATGCATGATTTGCTACATAGGAAGCCTTCTCGAGCAATCATCCTTTTTCAAGAATGAAGGAAGATCTCATGTAGATCTTGGATTATTTCCCCTTAGTGATACTATAGGGTTTAAATCTTTCTAGTTACTCTAGCTTATTTTCCCTAAATCTACTGTACTGGGTAGAGAGCTGGAAAAGAGTTCTAAACCAATGAGGGCAGTAAGGGAAAGAGTTGAAATCAAGCATGCTCATTGACCCCTCTACTAATCGAGGCTCTCCTTCAAAGCACCAATCTTTTTTCCAGGATACCAATCTTTCTTATGTAAATTTACCTCGTTAAGGCTTTTTAATGAAAGAATTATTCTTTTTCGATTCCTTGCATATTGATCTGAATATTTTTGCATATCACAGATGAAGATATAATTTTTGAAAATCACAATAAACAAAATGTTTAGATAACCAATCAGTTGTATTTGTTAACATATTGAGGGATTAAAATAATTCAGTAATAAATAATGTTAAAGTAGATCGCTTAAAGGCTACAAGAATCAGGTCGCATGACAGCTACATGCATTAGGTTGCATGAGAGTTGTGAACATTAGGTTACATGAGAGCTGTGAGCATTAAGTCATATGAGAGTTGTGAACATTAGGTCTCATGAGAGTTAGGAATATTAGGTCGCATGAGAGCTACAAGCATTAAGTTGTATGAGAGCTACGAGCATTATGTCGCATGAGAGCTACGAGCATTCAGTCGCAATAGTACTGGAATGAGCTCTAATGGCCTTAGCTAGAAAGCTAGCAATAGTACTGGAATGAGCTCTGGTGCCTTAGCTTGAAAGTTAGCAATTATTCCAAGATGAGCCCCGATGCCTCAGCTCGAAAGCTGGTAATTATTCTGGGATGAGCCCCGGTGCCTCAGCTTAAAAGCTGGCAATTATTCTAGGATGAGCCCCATGCCTCAACTTGAAAGCTAGCAATAGAGTAAGGTCACGTGAGAGCCATGCCCATGCAATGTACAAGTGCCCTAGGTTGTATGAAAGCTATACCCTGATAAAGCATGAGCTCAGGTATCATGAGAGCTGCACCCAAAGAAACTTCATTATATAATGGGTGATTGATCTTGTCAGAATCGAGGATAGCTTGCTTTTTGCCACAACACTTTATAAAGAGCTCATTCAAAAACTAACAAAGGAAATTCGAAATGCATTCATGAATTCTAGACATCCATTACAACATTAATGTATGATTCTCACTGTAGCAGCCTCTTCTCGACTGGGGTCTTGCTAGAAAGGCTCAGGCCGCTACCTTGAAGGCTGCACTACATAATTCTGCAAATGACCCCTTTTGATGAGGTCCTTGATAGCGTCTTTGAGTTCCCGATAATTTGAAGTGCCATGTCCAACCTTGTTGTGATATGCACAGAATTCTTGCTTATTTCTCTGCATATAAGGGATCTTTATAGGGCCAGGCTTCCCGAAGTCTTCTCTTTCCCTTTTCGTTAAGAATATCCTATCTTGATTATTCGATAGGACGCTATAATGCTTGTGGCAATCTGGAGGCTGAGGCTTCTCACTTTTGGGCTTGCTGGACTTCTTCGTAGTCCGATCACAGAGTGGTCACCTTGACCCACATTGCCTCTCTTCCTGTTATGGGTGGAACCCTCTCTTTCATCCTTTCAGTTAGGCTTTCTTGAGCCAAAAGTTTCTTCCAATTTGATCTGCTTGGTGGCTCATTCATAAAACTTGGACAAGTCCTTCACTAGGGACTTATATAGGCTTTTGTACAACTTTCCATCCTTGAGGAGTCCTGCAAAGATTGTTGCCAACATAGTTTCTTCAAATGGATTCTCTATCAAATTGGCTTCATGTCTAAACTTGGCAATGTAATCCTTCAGTGACTCTTGCTTACACTAGAAGATCATCACAAGGTGACAAAAGGCATGAGTTGTCTCTTCAATACTTGGTATTGGCTAATGAATCTCTACTAGCACTCCTCCCAACTGCATACTAAGCGAGCTAGAAGGCTTTTGAACCAAGTCTAAGGTACCCCTTCTAGTGTAGCTGGGAAAACTCGGCATTTAACTAGAGGATCGATCATTTGCAAATTCATTTGAACATTGAATGCATCTAGGTGATCATAAGGGTCAGTGTCCCTATTGTATAGAGAAATCACTGGGACTTTGAGCTTCAAAGGGAGGGGCTGAGTTTTGATCTCTTTGGAGAATGGCGACCTCTCCTCAAAGCGAGCTTGGTCATTTGAAACTTAAAGACGTTCTTCTAATCAGCTCATTTTCTGATACAACTCTTTTAGTAGTAGGTTCCTTGCCCCATATCGCTATCTTAAAAATTGTTAATCCTTATAACTCTCCTAGTCACGAGAGTGGTGACCTAAAGACTAATTGGCTCTACTCAAACATCTAGCCTATTGCTGCTAGGGAATATTCCCAGGTGTAGTGGCTTCATCTTGTCTTTGCAAACCCTGAGCTTGAGCTTGTGCAAGTGTAGTGACTGCTTTAGTCAACTCTTCCATCATATTCTCCAGCTTATCCTGACATTGAATCCAGGTTTGTATTTCATTGATCTCAAAGATAGTAACAGCAGATCGGCAGTGAGCTGAAGGGTGCAGACTGTTAGCAATTTGAGTAGTGGAAGAACTTGTTGTATGACTTTCAAGCTGGTTGACAATAGTATCTAACTTCCTAATGGCTTTTCCTTTAGCCATTACAGCTACATAGGAAATCAAACCAAAACATAGAGAATAACCAGAAAATGGAAGGGTCTCATAGGGCATGCCAAAATATTGACGGTGGATTTTGGTTTTGCCTAATCTAGCTAATGAGAGGGGGTTCTTCCGAGACGTAAGTTGTTATCTGGTTATTTTAGGTAGTAAAAAAGTGTAGAATGGTCAGAGAAAAAGGGAGAACAGCGGAGAAAGCAGAGATTTAACATGTTCGGCCAAAGCCAAACTGAACTAGCCCCTACGTCTATGGAAGCATTTTATATAACTGAAGATAGTTTTATAGAGTTTTGATATAGCATTTTTCTAGATTTTTTTTTTACAGAGGGCTCCTTCTTCATATTTATAGAGGAGAGGAGGTTACAATAGTAAATTTTCAAATTATATTTATGTATCAAATAATAAATGTACATGACAATTTAAAGTATAACAGGTTAGCTTCTACAGACTGCTGGTTGACTTGTGTGAAATGCTTTTTATGGGTGTGACCCTTAGACTGCATTTTGCAGGATGGTGGTGCAAGTTGTCCATTGGCTATATGCTTGACCTTTGCAGGCATCTAGCTAGGCAAGACTATCGACGAGTTGAGGATTGTCACTGGTGAGCTGGAGGTTACTCCTCAGCTAGCTAGTTACGTAGCAACCTCAATGTCATGAGAGGTAGGCTTCTTTCTCGATTTCTACTAAACTCTTGCTAACCCATCTTGTGATACCAAATTTTACCCATAACACCAAGAAAGATGGTCAATTCTCCCATCATCGACATCTTAAACTCACTCTGCATCAACTTAGAAAATTCTCTACACAAGGAATCATTAGTGGAGCCAAAGATAATATCATCAACATATACTTGAACAAGTAATATATCTTTTCCTTTTTCTTCCATGAAAAGTGTAGTGTCTACTTTACCTCTTCTAAAGCTTTTTTGAATAAAAAATTTACTTAATCTTTCATACCAAGCTCTAGGAGCTTGTTTAAGACCATGTAAGGCTTTTTGAAGTTTATAGACATGATTTGGATAGAGGTGATCTTCAAACCTAGGGGGTTGTTGAACATACACTTCCTCAAATATATAGCCATTTAAAAATGCACTTTTCACATCCATTTGATATAGTTTAAAATTTCTTGAACAAGAATATGCTATGGCTTCCAATCTAGCAACAAGTGTAAAAGTTTTATCATAATCAATGCCTTCCTCTTGATTATAACCTTTTGCTATCAAGCAATTTTTATTTCTAATAATCACACCATTTTCATCTAATTTGTTCTTAAAAACCCAAAGTCTATTATGATGGTATGATCATTTAGTTTTGGCACAAGAGTCTAAACTTCATTTCTTTTAAATTGATTTAACTCTTCATACATTGCCAAAACCCAATTATCATCCATTAAGGCTTCTTGTATGTTTTTAGTTTCAAATTGAGATACAAATGCTAAGTGATTGCATATTTTCTTATGTTGCTACATGTTACCCTTTATGTAGCTTCTCCAATGATCTGATCTCTTAGATGGCTTTGCATAAATTTCCATTGCCTTTGCGTGGTACAAGGTTTTGAAATGTCAAGTATAATAGTGTCATCTTGCTATTCTTTTGGATATGCATCTATTATCTTTTATTCATCTTCTTGCTATTTTGAATTTGGGCGAGAGAGTAACCATTTTTCTTGATCATTCTCTTCTCTAAACTTGTTAGCACTTAAAGCAGATTCATCAAAGATAACATGAATTAATTCTTCAATCTTCAAAGTCCATTTGTTAAAGATACAAAAGGCTTTGCTAGATAAAGAATAACCAATGAATATAACTTCATCAGACTTAGCATCAAACTTGTCTAAATTATCTTTGCCATTATTATAAATAAAACATTTACATACAAAGACATGAAAATGTGATACATTTGGTTTCCTTCCAAAATAAAGTTCATTGGGGGGTTTTATTTGAAATAGGTCTAATTAAAACTCTATTTATGACATAACATGCAGTATTCATTACATCATCCCAGAAGGATTTAGGAAAGGGTCTTTCATTTAGAATGGTTCTAGCTATCTCTTCTAAGCTTCTATTTTTCCTCTCAACTACACCATTTTGTTGAGGGGTTCTAGGTGCTGAGAAGTTATGGTTTATACCATTTGTCTCACATAAACTAGCAAAATCTTTATTTTCAAACTCACCTCTATGATCACTTCTTGTATTAATAATAGAGTACCCTTTTTGATTTTGAATCACATTTGTTAGCTTTTTAAAGGCTTCAAATGTGTGATTTTTATAAGATAAAAATAGGGCCCATGTGAACTTTTAGTAGTCATCTACAATCACTAAAGCATAGAAGTTTCCTCCATAACTTCTAATTCTAAATGAATGAATCAAATCCATATGAAGTAGATCTAAAGGTTTTGAAGTTGAAACAATATTTTTGGGCATAAAAGAAGATTTTACTTGTTTCCCTTTCTAGCATGCATCACAAATTTATCCTTGATGTAATTTAATTTTGGCAATCTCAGCACTATATCTTTCTTAGAAAGTTTTCCAATGAGATCCATGCTAGTGTGTGCAAGCTATTTATGCCAAATCCATGAATAATCATTAAAGCTAATCAAACATAAGGAGTCCAAATTTAATTATAAATCTAGATTAATCATATAAATGTTGTTTATTCTACTTCCTATAAGCTTAACTTGTTTATCATTGTCATTAATAACTAAACATTTGTTTGAATTGAAAATTACTCGATTTCCTTTGTCATAAAACTGACTAATGCTCAACAAGTTATGCCTTAGGCCTTCAACAAGTAAGACATCATCAATATAACAATTTGGTAACTTACCAACCTTGCCTACACCTATCACCTTTCCTTTAACATTATCTCCAAAAGTTACTTTACCTCTAGTAATTGGTGTGAGAGAGATAAATTTGTCCTTATTCCCAATCATATGGTGTGAACAACCACTATCTAAGAACCATAGATTGCTCATTTGTCTCCCACAAACCTACAAATTAGAAACTATACTTACATTTGTGGTACCCAGTAAACCTTAGGTCTAGATTTGTTAGCAAACATAGCAAAATTTCTAGGTAACCAACCCAATTTCTCATTTGATTTTAGCACATATGTTCCATTTCTATATGGACAATGTCTAATATAATGTCCCTTTTGATTTCAGTAAAAACAAGTTATGTAGCTAAATTTTCTTTTTGACTTGAAAGTCTAAGATCTTTAATTAGATCTCCTTTTGTTTTGCTATTTATACCCTAAACCAATCTTATTTTGAAAAATTATTTGATTTTGCAATGTATTGTTTAGTTTCATCTTACTATTTGTAAAACCTTGTAAAGCTTTAGTCAATATGTCTATTTTGGATCTATAGATTTCACATTGATCATAGACTTTACTTTTATTCAATACTTTTTAAGGTAAGAGATTTAAGTCATGGTTTTCTTTTTCAATTAGCTTAACTTTCTCCAGCAAGCATGTTTTTTCTGCTTTAGCATGCTTTGAATCTTTCTTAGCTTTTGTCATTACATCATGTTGCTCTTCATATAGATCATAAATCTTATCATCACTTTATCATTATCACTAGAATTAAACCCGTCATTACTAGAGTAGAAAGATTCAAATACCTCATGGTTTTCATCTTCTTGAGCTATAAGGCAAAGCAATGCTTCTTCCTCTATTTCTTCTTCTTCTTCTCTAGAATCAACATGCTCATCATCCCAAATAGCTAGGTTGCCTTTCTTAAAGGATGTCTTCCTTTGCTTTCTTTTGTTTTCCAGCTGTCTCTTTAAGAATATAGGGTAGTTCAGTTTGAAGCGTCTGAGCTTTTTGCATTCAAAGTATGTGGAGGTATAAGAAGAACTCTCTCGTTTATTTTTATTTTGATTCCTTCTTTGTGGAGTAGCTTTTTTTTTCTTTGTTCCTCTTTTCTCTAAGTAGTTTATGTAGCTTTTTGCTTAATAGGGCCATTTGATCTTTTTCACTTGTCTCTTCATCACTATCTAATTCCTCATCATCAGATTCAAATGTCTTTGTAGATTTAAGTGCCAAGGTTCTCCTCATTTTGTCATCACCATTCGTTTAATACCTTTTTAGCTCTAGCTCATGTTCCTCCAAATTTCCATAGAGCTCTTGAATGATAGGCATCCCCATTTTAAGTGATTCCTTGATGGCTGTCACTTTAGGTTGCCACTCTTCTATTAGAGACCTTAGTATTTTGTAAACCAGATCTACATTATCAAAAGATCTTTCAAGAAGCATAAGATGGCTAGTGATAGCAATGAATCTTTGAATAAGATCCTTAATGGATTCTCTTTCTTCCATTTTAAACATTTCATACTAATACATGAACTTTAGATGTTATAACTTGTGTTGTGTGAATATGAGCTACTTCTAATGTATCCCATATTTGTTTTGCAATGACACAATTAGATATTTTTCCATATTTGTTTCGAGAAAGGGAGTTAGAGATGATCCACTTGACATTAGAGGCTAGGAGAAGATTTTTCCTTTAGGCTTATGCTATGCAATCCCATTAATTAGAGCTTTAGATGGATCATATTCACCCTCAACAATTTTCCACATGTCTACATTGGTGGTTTCAATAAAATCTTTAATTTTCTGCCTCCAATATGTTTAGTGTTGTCCACTAAAGCCAGAGGGTTTATTCAAAGATGGACATTCAGGAAAAAGAAAGAAACTACAATCGATGATTTTCTTGAATTCAAAAGAGTATCAATAGCCAAAGCTTTGATACTAATTGTTGGTCCCAAAAATAATGATCTTTCCCTTTTTTACAAATACTCTTTTGATTTAGATTCCAATTTGTTTTACAATAGTGGAAGTCTTTAAACAAAATGATTAGAGTATCTTTATTTAACAATCAAAATTGAATTGCAGTCACTGATTAGATGTAATGAAAAATTCAATAATAGAATATCTGTTAAACCAAAATAGCAGTGCAACAGAAATATAAGTGTAGAAATAATAAAGAACACAAAATTTTTAACGTGGTTCCACTTCAATTGAAAACCATAATTGAAGTGTACATTCATTGGACAATCCTCAACTAGATAGTCACTTTTTCTTACTAAACACAAGATTTATCAGGGCTCTTGCTAGCCAGTCTATACACAAGATTTAACCAAGCTCTTGCTCACCTAGTTAGATAAAAATCACTCTAGACCTTTAACTAATTATGATCAACCTCACAATCAAGGAAGATCAACCTATTCATTTGTATCTCATATTTCTATCAACATAGAAATCTAAAACTGACACAAGAATAAGTAATAGAAAATACAATACCAAAATTGAGATGTAAATCTCAATTATCTAGTGTGTGTTCTACACCAATTTGATTCAAGAACTTTAATCAAATGATATTTGATGAGGTAGAGATGAATCAGTTATAGCTCTAGTTTTTCTCTTTGTTTTCACAGTTGCTAATATTATATGTGTTGTTTTTGAAATGAGGCTAAGCTATATATATAGTGTGATAACTAACATTTGAAAAATAACTAACTTTTTAACTATGAATTGATTTGTGAATCAATTCAGAGCAGTTACTAACTAATTAATTAATTTTTCAATCGATTCATATATAAAGATCAAGAACTTTAAGACCGAATCAATGCATATTGATTCAGAAAATTTTCTAACTTTTGATAAAAGCATTTTTCAAAACAAGCCTTCATGAATCAATCACATAATCAATTCAAGTACATTTCACAAGATTTTCAGTAGAAATCAATTCATAAATTGATTCACACAATGAAAAACAATTTTTATAGAAGTTTCACTTGTGAAATAATATTTCAAAACTTAGTTAGAAAAACATTTTATTTTAAGCTTATTTCACTTGATTTATTTCTATCTCGATATCCATTTTAAGAAACTTATTTGGATCAAATTGAATAAGAACACACTTATAAAAGATCCTAACAAAATCAATAGAAATACTATAACTAATGTGGATGTCTTGAATGTCACTTGATCAACTTTGAATCTACAAAATCAACAAGCACTAAAAACATATAGTTAGATCATGATATTTATCAAAATTATTTTTCAACATCAAAATTGAAGAAGGTATGATAGTAAGGCTAATAGATAATAGCATGAAAGTTGAGTTAATAATAGTAATAATTTACCGATATATTGTATAGATTTTATTAATTTGACTAGTCATATTAATTTATTAATTTAATTAATGTGTTAATTTTGTCCAACTTTATGGTCAAAATCATATGAAAGAAAATGCCTCAAGAATATTAGGAGCCATATTTATTGTATTTGCAATCGGACTTCCTAATTTATCTATCATTGAAAAAAATTTATTATTTTAGGTCAAAAGAGGGCATGTGGATATGCAATAGAATATCATATTTTAAAATGTAGAGCATATTTTCATCTATCACCTAATGGCATATTTCTATCTATAACTGACTCACTTGATTTAAGTCCTAAAATACCCATCACCTCAAGAATACTAAAAAGACTAAACCTTTTAGTCTATTTTTAGTTTATTTTGTAATATGATATTACACGTGAAAACATGAATGACTATTTATGATGTACTCAAGTGATCTATTTGTAACAACAAAATAAATCATGAGATGAATATATAAGTTAAACATAGAAATACATGACCAATGTATCAATAATTTAAAGTAATAAATAATAACAAATATATATAGAACATTCAAAAAATAATAACATATCAACCAAGCCTCATCTAAACTATTCATTATAGATTTATGTCACTTTTGTTCTATGTTAAAAAGAAAAAGAAAAACAAGGTCACAACACACAAAAACAAGACAAATCAAGTTTGAGGGAAAACAAGTGAAGTAAGGCAATTGGCTATTAAATAAAAAAAAATGGTCACATGGCAAAGAAAGAAAAAAAAAAGAAAGAAGAATGAAAAAACAAGAAACAAGCTTTGTGTGCATAGTAGTAGGCAGAGATCACAGCGCAGCTTCATTAGTTGCGCGAAAGAGCCCAAAGGGAGCCAGCTAAACAAGAACATCAAGCTGATAGCTCAACTTGCCCCTCCAACTCTCAGGTGAGGTCAAAGGTTTACCAAGCTCATAAGGAACATGATGACTCATAACTGGGGGGTTCACACCAAGCTGAAAGCTTGAATAGGTTCAACCGAGGACACACCTTGGGTCATCGTACTTGTGATCAGGAACAAGAAAGGAACAAGCAATCATTTAACCCGTAACCTGAAACGCAAGACCTGATGATGAAAGAAGTGCTACAAAGGTTAAAGCAACAAGAGGAGTGCCCTCAAACCCAAAATGATCAACCTCACCGTGATGAAAATTTGACATTTTCCATGGAAATTGAAACTCTTTCCCTTTCGTGCAAACTCAAAGTTCTTGTAATCCCACCTTATAAAAAGGATAACAATCTGTGTGACTGATAACAAAATATTTTACTCATTTAATTGTCCTCTCACTTAGCATTTTAAGGTCTAAAATGACTTACTTTCAACTGTGTTAATGCATATTCATAGTGTGATGTCAATTGGATTCATTAGAAGAAATTCTATAGAATTTGGCCATTTTGAGCAATTTCTATATTCTAGTCATAACTCAAGCTACACTTGTCCAATTAATGTGATTCTTGTCTTGTAGGAAAGCTAAGATGTGAAGACCTCCAAGGCTGAATCTCACAATTGGTTAACTGAATTTGGAGTTGAAGTCAAGACCAGAATACTGTCTTGAGTAGCCTGACCTTTGAGAACTTATCATGTAAGATTTGGAGTTATACAAGTCCAATTGAGGTCAAACTAAGCCCAAATGGAAGCTAAGACACAATGCTACATTTCTTATGAAGACTTCCAGAG
>JANHAO010006285.1:0-21689 GCA_026873985.1 Saraca asoca
TTAGGCATTGCCTAATCAAGATAGGATTCATTACCACTCTTCAGAGTTGATATCCATGGCCACTCAACGAATTGGTTTGACTGATAAATCCTTGCAAGGTGGAATCGAGACTCAAATGGGATTTGAGTACTCGGATAAGTCAAACAATTCACGAGGTTGAGAAATTATGATTGGTTATAGAGGTTGACTGGCATCTATACCTCTAACTGATCGGATATAGGTAATGAAGGGATTGTATCATATAGAGAGATTAGCCATAGATAGGTTTGTCACCGTTGTTGACTCCCACTGAAAATTAGGTAGGTATAATGGCTTGCTAGAGTCTGCTTATAGCTTAAAGTCCATACGTGATTAATTTGGAGAAATTGATTAGAAAATTAATTGGATTAATTTTATATGCCTTCAAATGGTTTGAAGGGCATTATAGACTTTTGCCAACATTTCGGGGGCCTTCAGGGTCACATGTAAAATGGAAAATATGAGGAATGGCTAAAATATGGATATATTGGATATCTAGGGATCAAATTGAAAAAGGGTAGATATTGATTGGACTGAAAAGTAGTTTTCAGAAACCACAGGGACCCGAATGTAATTTATAAAATTGTTGGGGTCGATTTGCAATTTGTAGAAATTGCAATGGGCAAAATAGTGTCATTTTGCAAATGGTATTTACTGCCTAGGTGTGTGTTTTCAGACGCAAGAATCATGACAGGCCTCTTCATCTTTTCCGACAACACTTCGACTTCCTCCACTGGGGCTTGCCGGCGTTTGGTCTGATTGGCTTGTGAAGCTTCCAGCTAGCACTGGTTCAGCTTTTCCTCCTTCCGGTGTGGACTGCGTTAGGGTCGGGACATTTGGATCAAATTGCACCGATGACTCTTTGTCTTCTTTACTACGTTTGAGTTAGACCGAAGGTTGATTTTGCTCTTCTCATGCTCTTGATTTGTTTTATGAGCTCTAAACTAGCTAGATCTTAGGTTAATCGTTCGGTTGCATGGAAGAAATTTTTTTGAAATTTTGACCATTTTGCCCCTGAGGTGCCCGGATGGTATAACAGAAATATATCTGCAATCACATAATTTTTCCACGTGAACAATTTAATCAAGTTTTTGAAATTTGAGCAGTTAAGTCCAACTAGACACATTCTAGAATATGACATGCTAAAATTGCATGACTCATGGCACTTAGGGGTGGCATGGTAGCATGAGAGTATTTATGATATTAGCTTAGTCATGTTAGATCAATATCATAAAAATCTACAATATCACACAATTTCGGTTGGTGGTATTATCTAAATGTGGTGAATTAGACTACTCTAGGTGGTATACTTGAATGTGATGAATCAAGACTTCATTACTCCAATTTCAAAAATAAATAATGGATTAAATTGGTCGAAGACGCTTCATTTGCCTTTGTGCTGATATGTCTAATGGTTTTCTTGGTCTTAGTATAACTAATGATTGTAGTTGCCAATTCTAACATGTCTTTTTGTGGACATCATCATTGTAGACATTACGCATCAAGCAATCATAGCCATTCAAATTGCCTTTTGGTTTTCAGAGGATCCTGGCTATTAGATTTTGGTGGGTATAAAAGGTCATCTTCTTTCTTTCTTTCTTTACTTTCACATCCCTTATGCTCTATTGCAGCCTTAATTTTCTGCTTATACTTCATCTTCCTTGCTTTATTATATTTTTTTGACGTTGTCGCAGTTGTTGGTAGAAGTGTTTTTGGTTCATGGTTGGTTGCATTTGTTTTAGTAAGTTTTACCCCTTTTGGTTTTGGTTGCTCTTTACTCTTTGTGTTGTTTGTTGGTGCTTGTTTCATCTCTTGGTTTATGTTGGCTCATAAATTTCATTTTATTTCTAGCTTTTCACCCTCTCTTCTTTGTTTAACTATTTAAAAGTCTCTCAATTTTTAGGTACATTCTCGATCCTTTTTGTTTTTCTTTTTGGTATTATGTTTTTTATGTTACATATTGACCCTTTTTTTAGCACTTTCCCTATTTTACGAATTGAAACCTTGATGGATTTTGAGGATGTTGAAAGTCCAAACTCTTCAAGGTCCACTTAAAGTTCATTTCTATCTCTGCCAAGTTCATCATCTTTGTCTAGAACATTATCCCTAGAGGTATTTTCATGGACTTCCTCCTCTTCCTTTTCCTCAGAGGTAAAGGTAGATACTTCGCACATAATGTTTGGCGATCAGGCATGTGCTTCCGGGGAAGCACTAGGTCATCTCAGTAGTGCTATTGACAACAGTTGAAATTTGGTGATCATATTGGATAAGGAGGACTTGAAGGCACCTAGCCCTCGGGGGTTTAATGGGGCAAGCATCTCAATATCAAGGAATGCATATGCCCGTGTCATTTGCCTTTCTAAGCTTTCTTCGGCCTAGAAGTAAAACCCTTATTTATGAATGTCAAAAGTCATGCAATGGGTGCCATAAGAATAACCATTGAGGCAACCCTTAAGGCTTTATTAGTGAAGAGTTTTGATAACAATGCTAAAGTTTTCATATGTCTTGGCTACTGCGTATACTTTTTATTCAACCGCATCCTTATCTTATTGACTTTTGTTGTTTTTTCTTGTAGAGGCTTATTTACATGACATAAGTTCCTATTGCCTATAAAGATCCCATACTGTGAACCTAGCTTCGTTGGGCAATTTGTGATGCATATTTTTGGCAATGATAGTGTTCATGAGGAGGGGAGTGATAAAAGAAAAGATGTTAAAAGCATAAGAAAGCCAAACAAGCATGTGAAGGTAAGTAGTAAATAGATCGCTTAGACGATGGTGAAAGGCGTAGCTAGAAGAAGAAGAACTATAGCTAGAGTGATCGTGATGATTTGTAGCTTTTGAAGAAAGGGTGAACCAAAGGTTCTGAGGGGTCTTTTTTAAACTTGGATAGTTCCTCAACCTCTTCCTTTGATCCTTACACCCTTCTTTTGCAAACCCAACTCACAATTTCCACGGCATCAAGGCTTGTTGATTGTTGTGATTTTTATTTATTTTAATATAAAACTATTGATGGTGAAATTTGGTAAATCCAAATTTCAGTCTATAAGAACAGTTCTTGAACCCCAAATCGTAATCTAGTTATGCAAGTATCAAACAAATGTAGAAATCAGATAAATGCAAAAATCAAAGGAAGAAGAGGAAGAATAGCAAAGGAAAAGAGGATTTTTTAACATGGTTTGGCTAAAATCCTTTGTTTGGATTCTTACATTTACGGTAGTGTTATTACTCTGTTGAAAATTTGGCAGAGTTATAGTATGTATTTCCTCTCCCTCCCTTGTTGTATTTGATCCTTACCCTTTTATAGAGGTTGGGAGGTCACAAATGTGATTTTACAAATTGTAATTCTATTACATTAAGTAATAAATGTATTTGACATATAAGACTCCTACAAATCGACCTCTGCAAACTATAGGTCGGCTTTTGTAGATTGCTTTTTATGAATAGGCCCTGTAAGATGAATATATGAGTGGACATGTGCCTCAGGTTCGACCATGATGGGCTCCCATCTAGGTGAGAGGTGCCGCATCCCTTGAGCCAAGACTCCTACTTTTGGGTTGTTGCTGACCTTTGACTAATAACATTGAGCTCATAGGATATGGGCTCGCGCATGGCGATCTGGTAGCCGACTGAGTTGGGTCTTGTCTCTAGTGAGCTGGGGTTGCTGTCTTAGTCTCATCCTGTGTCCTTGGCTCTGAGCTCATGATTGGTGATCCAGAGCTTATGTTTAGCAACCTTGGCCTCTAAGCGAGCAAGGTCTCCTCTATTTGGACTTGTCTCCTATTGGGCCTTTGCCAGCCTATTTTGCATGGTATTGAAAAATACCCATAATATTAGCTCCCTAACTCTTAGCCTGCTTTGCAGACTAGGAGTTGTAGTTATAAGGTCCTATTTTGTAGCTTCTGTAGTGTTGTCATTTCAAGCTTAAATCTTTCACTTTGTTTGCACCAGGCCATACCTCTTACTGTTCATGTTTCATAGTCGTTGATGTGGCAGCCTTGTCTTTTCCTGGATCGTCTAATCAAGAACAACTGGATAACCTCTGGGTTCTTTGGGGAACCAGGCTGGTCTATTTAAGATAGGAGAAATCCCTCTTTCTTTCCTCAGAATGATTTTATAGGTGCTTTAGCTAAACCCCCATGTCTTTGATGATCTGGCTTTTTGATAAGGTGTGTATGGTCTACTGGGTAGGTAGCTTTATGGATAATTCTTCTTTGAGGACTCTGAGAGATCTTGTGTAGATCTTGGATTGTTTCCTCATTGTTGTGCCATGAAATCCAACCTTTCCAGCCATGTCTCTTTGTTTCTTTTGAATTCTCAGTGCTGGGGAGAGAGCTGGAAATGAGCTTTTAGTCGAAAAGGATAACAAAAAGGAGATTGAGGAGCAAACGTGCTCGTTGGTCCTCCTATTGGTTCGAGTTTATCTCCCAGAAGCCAACCTTATTTCCAGAATATAATAGTCATAGGCTTATTGATTTGTACATTGAATCTTCTGATGTAAATTTACCTCATTAGGTGAGGCTTTCAATATATGAGCTTTCTTCAAAAATGTGTGTTGGATGTTTTATACATCATAACTAAACAAAGTATTTGGGTGACTAATCAATCATATTTTTAAATTTGTAACTAATCTGATCACTAGAGAGCATCTGCTGGAAATGGTAGAATGCCTAAGTAGAGTGTATGAGAGTTACACCTAGTATAAGGCCATATGAAAGGTACAAATAATGAGTCACATAAAAGCTACAAATAATAGATTATATAATAGCTATGAGCAACACTTTACATGAAAGCTACGAATAATAGGTCACATGGGAGCTGCGAATAATAGGTCGTGTGGGAGCTGTGAACAATAGGTTGCATGGGAGCTGCGCCTAGCGAGTCACACCATAGCAATCTTGTTGCTCAATGGGCTATATGAGTTTAATTTTGCCAACAATCTTGTTGCTTAGGTAGGGAATAAGTTTGACTCTACCAACAATCTTGTTACTCAGGTAGGTCGCATGAATGTGCTTCTGCCAACAATCTTATTGCTCAGTTCCATAACAATCTTATTGCTCAGTGGAATAGTAATCGCATTGCTCAGGCAGGAATAAGTTTTAACTCTACCAGTAATCTTGTTGCTCAGTCCCGGAACAATCTTGTTGCTCAGTGGAACAACAATCTTTGTTACTTAGTGGAATAGTAATCTCGTTGCTTAGTTAGGTTGTGCTATAGTAGTCGTACCATAACAATCACATTGCTCAGTGGGTCATTCCATAGTAATCATGTTGCTTAGTGGGTCACACCGCAGCAATCTTGTCGCTTAGCGGGTCACACCATAACAATCTTGCTGCTTAACAACTTGACCACAACCATCTTATTACTCAGTGGATATGAATCTTGGTTCTGATTTCCTTAATATGGGTAAGCTAAAGTTGATTGAAGATATGAACATGGCCACTCATTATTCTAAGCTCGCAATGCAAGATGATCGGATCTTTATTTTGAATTTGGATCTTCTTAGACAACATTTCTGTCAAAAGATTGATTAGAAATTAGTACACATTTACATAAGAGTTTCAAAAAAGAAAAATAATAATACAAGGTTGAAGGAGGGAGCTGATTTATTTTACTTGTTTGAAAATTAAAACATAATTCTTGTGGAGCATGGCTGCTCTTGATCCATAGCTCGTTATTGCTATGCGGGTTGTTGGGGCTGTTGAGGTTGTTCCTCTGAAGGTCACTCAACATAATCCCTCAGGCATCCTCTCTTGATGAGGTTTTCAATAGCGTCTCTGAGTGCCTAACATTCTAATGTGCCATACCCCTTCTTGTTATGAAAAGCGCAGAACTTGTCTTTGTTGCTTCTAAACTTGTTGGAAGTTTCAGAGTCTTTAGCTTCTTGAGGTTTTCCCTATCTCTTTCTACTGGAAAGATCCTATATGAGGTGTCCAATAGGATGGTGTAACAGCTATGATGACCTTGATGCTGAGGTCACTTGCTTTTAGACTTCTTCATAGTTTGCTTATCGGAGTGATCACTCTGGTCTTCACTGCTTCTCTTTTTACCTCAAATGGAGCTACCTACCCCATCTTTCTAATTGGGCTTTCCCAAGCTAAAAGTTTCTTCCTACTTAATTTGGTTGGAAGCTCGTTCATAAGACTCAATTAAATCTCTCACTAAGGACTTGTATAGGATTATATATAGTTTTCCATCTTTGTAGAGTCCCATAGAAATTGTTGTTAGGATACATTCTTCAGAAGGATTTTCCATTGAATTGGCCTCATGCCTGAATTTGGCAATGTAATCCTTTAGTGACTTGTGCTTACGCTAAAAGACCATTTTGAGGTGGCATAGAGGTACAGGCTACCTCTTCAATGCTCAGTACTGGCTGATGAATTTCCTTTGACACTCTTCCTAGCTATTGATACTGTGAGTAAGGAGACTTCTAAACCATGCCTGAGGTATGCCTCCTAGTGTTGCTGGGAAAACATGTCATTTAACCAGAGGGTTAGTGGTTTAAAGATCCATCTAGACATTAAACATGTCCAAGTGGTCATACAAGTCACTATCTCCATCGTAAGGTGAGACCGCTGGAATCTTAAGTTTTTGAGGAAGGGGCTGTGTCTCAATTTTTATGGAGAGTGGAGAGCTCTCCTCATAGCGAGCTTAATCAGCTTGAGCTTCAAGGTGCTCCTCTAGCTGCTTTAGCCTCTTGAATAGCTCTTCTATCTTCGGGTCACAGGAGTAACGACCCAAGGTATTTCCCTAGTTAGACCTGTTTGAGCTCTTAGCTTGTTGCGAGTTCTCATGTAACAGGTCCTTATGGTCATCATTTTGGCAAGCCTTTGATCTTATCTACAAATTGGAGGAGTGAGTTGAGTCAGTGACCTAATGTAGTTGCTTGGTTATAGTGACCTTGTCTTGCTCTCATGAGCCCAGGGTTTGTGTTAACACTTTAACCGCCTCAGTCAGTTCTTTCATAGTGGTTCCTAAAGCTTTTTGGTTTTGGAGCAATGCCTGCACTTCACTAGTTTATGGAGCAACGATAGTAGGCTAACAGAGGGCCACAAAGGTCAAGTCATTGGCATTGCCTATCATAGGTCTGGTGGAAATGCCTATTGCAAAAAGAACTGGCTCTCCCTATCATTCCACTTGCTTTTCCAGTCCAGTAACTGGGTCATTTGAACTTTTGGTGGTTCTTCCCCTAGTCATCGTTGTTGCACAAAAGAGATCAACCAGAATACAGAAAATCAAATAGAATATAAATGAGGCCCTCCTTCTAGCACCAAAATATTGACGGTGAAATTTGATAAACTAAATCTCAGTTAACGGGAATAGTTCTTGAACTTCCAAACTACATTCTGGTTGTGCAAGTATCAGACAAAAGTAAAAATTAGACCAATGCAGAAATCAAAGGAAGAAGAGGAAGAACAATAAAGGCAAAGAGGATTTTTTAACATGGTTTAGCTAAAATCCTTTGTTTGGATTCCTACGTCTATGGTAGTGTTATTGCTCTGTTGGAAATTTGGCAGAGTTACAGTACTTATTTCCTCTCCCTCCCTTGTTGTATCTGATCCTCCCCTTTTTATAGAGGCTAGGAGGTTACAAATGTAATTTTATAAATTTTAATTTTATTACATCAAGTAATAAATGTATTTGACATATAAGACTCCTACAAATTAACCTCTGCAAACTATAGGCCAGCTTTTGCAGATTACTTTCTATGAGTGGGCCCTATAAGATGGATATGTGAGTGGATGTATGCCTTAGGTTTAACCACAACATGCTCCTATCTAGGTGAGAGGTGGTATGTCCCTCGAGCTGGGACTCCTGCACTAGGGTCATTGTGACCTTTAACCTATGACATCGAGCTCGTAAGATTCGGGCTTGCGTATGGCAATCTGGTAACCAAGTGAGTTGGGGCTCATCTCTAGCAAGCTGGGGCTACTGTCTTGGTCTCATCCTGCATCCTTGGCTCTAAGCCTACAGCTGGTGATTTGGAGCTTATGTTCAGCAACCTTGGCCTCCAAGCAAGTTGGGTCTCCTCCATCTGGACTTGTCTCCTATTGGGCATTTGCCAGCCCATTTTGCATGGTACTGGAAAATATCCATAACAAAAACCGATCTACAAAAATTCATGAACTCACGTATATTTCCAAGCAAGATGAGCTACGATGCATAGAGGACCTTTAATTCCAATAATCTTGTAGAACAATCCCAGGATGATAGAGATAACCCTAAAAACGTGTCTAGGATCAGCAACCAAGTTAATACTATAAAGAGCAAAATAGAAGACTTGTTCACTCCCTTTCTTATACACTAGAGACTCTAGTATAACCTTTGAATCGAAAGCTAATAGAAAAATTAAGTGTATGTATATTACTTAAATTATGATTCACCTCACTTATATAGTAATATCAGTTACATTATCCTAAAAACATGTCTTTTGATTACCCAGTGGTCATATACCCAAAAGTCATAACCATAACACTTAATTTTATCATTATCCTATAATAATGAAGTGTAATTAAACTTGAAAACCATACATGAGGAATTAAGAGTTTTATTTTCTTTTATTCTCCCTCAATAGTTATGAGAGATGAATATATGTTTAATTTTGAATAATAAGCCACATAAATTTCCTACTATTGATGTGGTTAATTTCCACCTTGTTATTAGTAAATTAAACATAATCACATATATAGTAAATTGAAAAGGCACACTTTTTTTTTCTTACACATTCAATCCACCTAGATGGAAAATTGGCTTGAATTATCTTGAGGAATGAACCAAAAGACACATCTTTATCTTTCTCCAATAATTTTTTCATAAATGCGAAACAACACATGTTGGAATTTAGAAAACATTTTCTTTCTTATTCCATATGTTGATGGTAAAAAGAGGCAAGGGGGTAGAAGTCCCACATCAATGAGAAGTCGGGTGACCTTGTACCTTATAAGGTAGGGGTATGCTCCTCCCTAGCGAGGGCCCTTTTGGGGAACAAGATCTCCTCGAGAGACAAAATCATGAGGCCACGAGATCGATCAAAGCGGACAATATCTCACACGAGGGTAAAGCTTATTTCGACAATTATCATTTGGCACACCCAATGGGATTCCCATGACCTTGCCACGCATAAGCGTATCCCACTTGGGGGCTTATGTTGATGGTAAAATGATGATAGTCAGAATGAGCCTTGCCCCCATGCAAGGTATTGTTCACTTTAGCTGATCTCGTGGCCTTATGATTTTATCATTCGGGGAGATCTTGTTCCCCAAAAGGGCCTTCGCTAGGGAGGATCGTGCCCCTACCTTATAAGGTATAAGGTCACCCGACTTCTCATTGATGTGGGACTTCTACCTCCTTGCCTCTTTTTACCATCAACATAAGCCCCCTAAGTTAGGTAGGCTTGTATATGGTGAGGTCATGGGAGTCCTACCGGGCATGCCAAATGATGATGGTTGAAATAAGCCTTGCCCTTGTGCGAGGTATTGTCTACTTTGGCCGATTTCATGGCCTTATGGTTTTATCCTTTAGGGAGATCTTGTTCCCCAAAAGGGCCTTCGTTAGGGAGGAGTGTATCCTTACCTTAGAAGGTACAAGGTCACTCGACTTCTCATTGATGTGGGACTTCTACCCCCTTGCCTCTTTTTACCATCAACATAAGCCACCCAAGTTAGGTGGGCTTGTACATGGAGAGGTCATGGGAGTCTCACTGGGCATGCCAAATGATGATGGTCAGAATGAGCCTTGCCCTCAT
Organism: Saraca asoca; assembly: GCA_026873985.1. Taxonomy (NCBI): domain Eukaryota; kingdom Viridiplantae; phylum Streptophyta; class Magnoliopsida; order Fabales; family Fabaceae; genus Saraca; species Saraca asoca. Next base: position 9,763 of record JANHAO010006285.1, read on the forward strand.
GCGAGGTATTGCCACTTTGGCCTATCTCTTGGCCTCACGATTTTATCCTTCGGGGAGATCTTGTTCCCCAAAAGGGCGCTCACTAGGGAGGAGCATACCCCTGCCTTATAAGGTATAAGGTTACTCGACTTCTCATTTATGTGGGACTTCTACCCCTTACCTCTTTTTACCATCAACATAAGCCCCCCACGTCAGGTGGGCTTGTGCATGGCGAGGTCATAGGAGTCCCTCTGGGCATGCCAAATGATGATGATCAAAATAAGCCTTGCCCCCGTGCGAGGTATTGTCTGTGTTGGTCAATCTCATGGCCTTACAGTTTTATCCTTTGAGGAGATCTTGTTCGCCAAAATAGCCTTTGCTAGGGAGGAGCGTACCCCTGCCTTATATGCATAAGGTCACCTGACTTCTCATTGATGTAAGACTTCTAACCTCTTGCCTTTTTTTACCATCAACATAAGCCCCCAAGTCAGGTGGGCTTGTGTGTGGTGAGGTCATGGGAGTCCTACCAAGCGTGTCAAATAATGATGGTCAGAATGAGCCTTGCCCCCATGTGAGGTATTGTCCACTTTGGCCAATCTTGTGGCCTTACAGTTTTGTTCTTCAGGGAGATTTTGTTCCCCAAAAGGGCCCTCGATAGGGAGGAGCATGCCCCTGCCTTATAAGGCACAAGGTCACCTGACTTCTTATTGATATGGGACTTCTACCTCCTTGCCTCTTTTTACCATCAACATAAGCTTCTCAAGTTAAGTGGCTTGTGTGTGGTGAGGTCATGGGAGTCCCACCGGGCGTGCCAAATGATGATGGTCAGATGAGCCTTGCCCCCTGTGAAGTATTGTCCACTTTGGCCAATCTTGTGGCCTCACAATTTTATCCTTCAAGGAGATCTTGTTCCCCAAAAGGGCCCTTGCTAGGGAGGAGCGTACCCTTGCCTTGTAAGGCACAAGGTTACCCGACTTCTCATTGATATGGAACTTCTACCCCTTGCCTCTTTTTACCATCAATATAAGCCCCCCTAAGTTAGGTGGGCTTATATGTGGTGAGGTCAAGGAGTCCCATCGAGTGTGCAAAATGATGATGGTTGAAATGAGCCTTACCCTTATGCGAGGTATTATCCGTTTTGGCCAATCTCCTGGCCTCACGATTTTGTCTTTCGAGGAGATCTTGTTCCCCAAAAGGGCCTTTGCTAGGGAGGAGCATACCCCTACCTTATAAGGTACAAGGTCACCTGACTTCTCATTGATGTGGGACTTCTATCCCCTTGCCTCTTTTTACCATCAACATAAGCCCCCCAGGTTAGATGGGCTTGTTCGTGGCAAGGTCATGGGAGTCCCACTGGGTGTGCCAAATGATGATGGTTGGAATGAGCCTTGCCTCTGTGCGAGGTATTATCCACTTTGGCCAATCTTGTGGCCTTACAGTTTCATCCTTCGGGGAGATCTTGCTCCCCAAAAGGGCCTTCACTAGGGAAGAGTGTACCTCTACCTTATAAGGCATAAGGTCACCTAACTTCTCATTGATGTGGGACTTCTACCCCCTTACCTTTTTTTACCATCAACACCATATAACTATCATGTAGAATGAGATTGCATCATAAGATTTATTAATCACTAATTAAAGAGGACCAATATTGATGACAAGGTTCATAAAGAATATACCACTCAAGTGCCAATACCTTATATCAAGTATAATCTTGTGCACACATTTGGATATTTATGCTTATTAGCTTAAATATTCCAACAACTCTCACTCACACTAGATGAAACTTCTGACCACTTCAATCAAATGAAACAACCTAAACCAAAAAATAACAAGACTAAACTCATACACTCTATGCATATTTGCAATAAGGGTGTGTGACCCTAGGCACAAAAATGAAACCATCCCACCATGTAATTGTTAAGTATAAATGGGAGACTTTTCCTCAATCTAGATATGGCTACATTTCACAAGTAGATAAGATCACAAGATAACCCACAAGTTATCATGATAACCTTCAAGTTATCAAGCCAATGATCCTATGAACATTATCATGCCTGTGATACCCCAAAATCTAGCTAATACATATTAGTTTGACTATCTTCAATTCCTTTGTTAAGTGAGAACACATCCTAAAATTATGAAACATACCAAACAGTGAGTTAACTCTTCCTTTAAAATCATATAGCATTTGATCTTATTACACAAAGTAATATGGCACCTTATCAAGTACAAATGACAATAGCCATGTATTTATGTATGACTAGATTTTTCCTTCTATACTATTATTTCATAACTCAAAACTATGCATCTACCCAATCAAGTTCCCTCAAGCTAAATTATCATAACCATCTCGGTCCCTTGTCAAAGTAGATACTCTAATTTCAAGTTATTAAATAATAAACAATAGTCACTAAAAGTATCAAGGTAAACAAAGCACATCTAATCACAGAGAAAACTCACACATTTGAAGATAGGGATCACTTCGAATTATTTTCTATCTGATCATTTATACAAAAGTGATATGCATATGTGCAATGGTATAGCTTCCCACATAAATGATTGACTCACAAAGTGAGTTGTCATCTTTCACTTAAATAATTAACATGAAATTCACCTAAAACTCTCACTTGAACAAATGAAGAGACTAACATGATCTCCTATCGGAGAAAAAAAAAACAAGTTTAAGAGCATATATTAGCAAATACCATATGGGACAAGTTAATCAGTCTCATGACTAACTTAAATTCATCACATAGAAGAACTCACACTTAGTCACATAGGTTAACATGTATTCATGGTCATACATGTTTAGTAATTTTAATATTGCCTAATCCTGAATAAAAAAATATTAATGCCATTTCAAAGTGACTATAAGAAACTCAAATTGTTATAAGCTAAAAATTCATACCAAACAATGAGTTAACTCTTCCTTTAAAATCGTATAGCACTTGATCTTATTACACAAAGTAATATGGCACCTTATTAAGTACAAATGACAATAGCTATGTATTTATGTATGACTAGATTTTTCCTTCTGTACTATTATTTAATAACCTGAAACTATGCATCTACCCAATTAAGTTCCCTCGAGCTAAATTATCATAACCATCTCGGTCCCTTGTCAAAGTAGATACTCTAATTTCAAGTTATTAAATAATAAACAACAAAGCACATCTAATCACAGAGAAAACTCACACATTTGAAGATAGGGATCACTTCAAATTATTTTCTATCTGATCGTTTATACAAACGTGATACGCATATGTGCAATGGTATAGCTTCCCACATAAATGATTGACTCGCAAAGTGAGTTGTCATCTCTCACTTGAATCATTTAACTTGAGATTCACCTAAAACTCTCACTCGAACAAATGAAGAGACTAACATGATCTCCCATTGGAGAAAAAAAAAAACAAGTTTAGGAGTATATATTAGCAAATACCATATAGGACAAGTTAATTAGCCTCATGACTAACTTGAATTCATCACATAGAAGAATTCACACTTAGTCACATAAGTTAACTGTATTCATGGTCATAAATGTTCAGTAATTTTAATATTGCCTAATCCTAAATAAAAAAAATTAATGCCATTTCAAAGTGACTATAAGAAACTCAAATTGTTACAAGCTAAAAATTGTAACACTTGTCAAAATAAGGTATATTTCCTACTAGATGGCATGTCATCATGACAAGTAGACTATGCTTATTTTACTTAAGTAGTCTAATATCTATTCTTACATAAAAAATAAAGTTGGACTATTTGTATAAGAGAATCTATCCATAAACTATGTTTGACATACCATAATTGTCTATTGTGAAGCAAAACAAAAAAGAAGAAAGAATATGCATGAAAATGAATGAAGAGTATTCATCGTATTAACATATAAACAATACATTCCTTCAATTAACATGGGTACTAAGTAAATGACAATGGAAAAAAAATACAAATAAAGAACTATAGACTATGGAGTCCCATTGCCTGAACATGCTTGGTAAATAGGGCTGGTGGAATAGGCTTACCTACCATTTGACCCGTAGGTGTGTATTGTAAATGTACTTCCTTTTCCTTAATTGTGTTTCTTATGAAGTTATACTTAATTCCTATATGCTTGGTCTTTCTATGATACTTCAAATCATTTACATAAGCTAATGCAGTCATACAATCATAATGAATAATGATTGGCTCACTAGGAGCCGTAGCTTTTAAATTTCGAAGGAAAGGACCAAGCTATAAGGCTTTTTGCATAGTAGTTACCCTAACTACAAGCTTGGCCTCCATCATGGACAAAGCTATGCAAGTTTTCCTTTTACTATTCCAAGAGATAACTCTGTTATTAAGCAGAACAATATAACCAAATGTAGACTTATACTTATCTCTATCCACACCCTAATCAACATCAATGTACCATTGTAACTGTAGGTTACCACCTTGGTAACATAACCAATAATCTTTAGTGCCTTTAAGGTATTTAAAGACCCATTTAACACATTTCCAATGTTGTTGGCCTGGATTAAATGAATAATGAGCTAGTAGACACATTGGTTAGCTAATGTCTAGCCTTGTACACAATATGGCATACATTAGATTTCCAATCGCACTAAGATATAGAATAGTTTTCACCTCTTGTTTCTCTTTAGGAGTGCTCGAACACATTGATCCATCAATCTTACAGTTGTAGGGTAAATGAGTATTCATTGCCTTAGAATTGTACACGTTGAAACACTTAAGAATTTTATCAATGTAAGTTTCTTGTGACAACACCAACAAACTTTTAGACCTATCCCTCAAAATTTTAACTTCAAGGATATAAGCAGTTTCACCTAAATCCTTCATTTAGAAGGTAAAGGATGACTATTTCTTGATTGTATACACTAATTTTAAGTCATTACTGGCCAATAGAATGTCATCCATATAGAGTGATATTATTGCAAACTTATGCTTTGAATGCACCAAATATACACAATCGTCTTCATCTAACATCTTGAAACCAAAATTCAAGACCAACTTATGGAACTTTAAGTACCATTGTCTTGAAGCCTGGTTAAGACCATAAATAAATCAACTCATGGAACTTCAAGTACTATTGTCTTGGTGCAATTCCAAATCAAGTTTAACAACAATGGCTAGAATCAACCTATGGAATTAAATCATACTATAGGTGAAAAGGTATCGTTGTAATCGGTCCCCTCTTCTTAAGTGTACCCCTTGGCAACTAAATATGCCTTGTACCTTTCTATGTTACCATCTAAAGTCCTCTTTATTTTGAAAGCCTATTTGCTCCTAATTGCCTTTTAGCCTTGAGAAAGATCCACTAATTCCCATACTTGATTAGCATACATTAAATCCAGTTTATCACTCATTGTAATTAACAAATTCTCATTATTTGGACGATCAAGAGCTTCCTTATAAGTATGTGGCTTATCATCTAGAGATGCGGTCAAGTGAGCCTTATTTTGATTCAAAATCCACCATTTAGGTGGTTTGAATTGTCGAGTGGAACAACAAAAAGGAGGAGGCTCAGTAGGGGTTTACTCACTAGTATCTCCCTTACCATTAGAATTAGAATGCTCTTGCTAAAGTTTGGAAACATCAATGGGTTGAACCGGCTCATGATTAACATTATGCTCATATTGTGTAATCATGTCATCCATAAGTCGATCAAGATTAGGTTTACCACCTTGATTGGCCATTAGTAATTGCATTAAGGTCCCACTCAGAATAACACCACTTCCACTTGACATAAAATGTCTAAAATCAGTAAGTTCATATAGGGTTTGTGACTTATCATTAATCCCTATAAATAGAAACTCATTCTCTAAGAAGGTGGCATCCTTTAACTTGAATTCAACCCTTTTACCCTTTTGCTCCAAATCAGTGAACACATACCCATTGCAGTGTTCAAAATAGTAGAGAAAAACACATTTCTCCCACATGGCTTGAGTTTACCAAACTCATGATTTGGAGTATGGACATAAGCCATGTAGCCCCAAGGCCTGAGATTACTCAAAATAGGCTTCCTGGTAGTCTAAAGCTCATAGGGAGTAGTAGAGACAAATGTAGAAAGCACTCTATTGAGAATATGGATTGATGTCCAAGTTGGCCTCTACCATCATGGTCTGTACCATATCAAGGAGAGTTTGATTTTTTCTCTCTACCACCCCATTCAGTTGAGGTATATCAAGGATAGTAACTCATCTTTCTATTCCCTTTTCTTTGCACAACCTCTTGAATTTGTTAGATAAGTACTTACCACCCCTATTAGTCTTTAAGGACTTGATAATGCGGTTCAATTGGTTTTCTACTAACGATACATAAGATTTAAAGTGACTTAACACTTCACTTTTGTATTTCAAAAGATAAATATGGGTATTATGAGTACAATCATCTGTGAATGTGAAAAAATACCTATGATCAAGTCTTGATACTATATTTAAAAGTCCGCATACATCACAATGAATTAATTGCAATGGATAATCACATCTAACACCTTTTTCAAATGATTTATGAGTAGCCTTACCAACGAGACAAGACTCACGAGTTAGGAGTACGACCTCATATAATGATCTAAGTAGGCCACTTTTGGCTAATATGTCCCAACCTTGAATGCTAAATAACTTGATCATTTGATTTCATAATAAGGTAATCACCTTGAAGAACTACTATCATCAGTAATAATATGTAACATAAAGAAACCATCCTTAAGAAAAGAAGTACATAACTTGACATTATTACGAGAAATATCCAATACACCATTATGAAAATTCAAACTGAAACCAAAACATATTGAACAAGTTAAGGAGATTAAGTTTCTCCTTATTTTAAGTACAAATAAAATATCTACCAATACTAAATGATTTCTATTAAATAAAAGTATTTTGCAAATTCCAATACCTTCTACTTCTAAACGATAGTTATCACCCACAAAAATCCACTTAGTTCCTCGGTTGCTATTGAATCAACAATGCACAAAGAGTTAGATTTAGTCATTAAAATACATGTCAAAACATGTGCATAAAAAGAAGAGAATATTTGTACCTTAGGATTTTTGCATTTCTTAGCAAAATGACCTTTCAAGCCACAACAAAAGCACTTCATTTTTTTTACTTTTTGGCTTCTTGCTCTTCTCATTAATTTTTGATTTCTTAGTACTAGAATTGGAACTTGCCCTAGAGAACTTGCTTTTCTTCCGACCCTTATTCTTTTTTTTCCTTTAATGAAAAGATGTCTCAGTAACATATGCTTTGGATGGGTTGTTAATGTCTATTACCTTAGCCTTTAACAAAAGATGCCTGACAATATCATTAAAGGTCTTAATTTCTTAATTGTGGCATAAATTGATTTTAAGCAAGTGCTACTTATTATCAGGAAGGGACTGGATAACTGCTTGCACTTATTACTCGTCGATCATTGTATGTCCAATTCTTTTCAAACTTGAGATCATGTGAGACATCTTTTGGAGGTGATAGGACATGTTGTATTCTGGCCTCTTTGAATAATTCTCAAACTTAAGGAATAAGGCCCTTTGTTTGTCCAAAGAAACACTTGCATACTTGGTTTTCATGGTGTCCCATATTTCTTTTACCAAACCAAGCATGGCAAAGTTAACCATTAGATCGTTAATCATTGCACTAAGCAAAGTGACTCGAGCTAAGATGTCTTCTCTTTTTAAAGCCTCATACTCAGTTTTATCCATATTTGATGCTTTTGGAGCCAACTTCAGAAGTGTAGTGGATATCATCTCAAGTGTGTCCTATTTAGTGAGAAATAATTGAATCTTTTATTGCCATAGAAAATACTTATCCCCATCAAGCTTTATATCTTTGTTCAACTCAACTATAATACCCTTTGTGGCAGTAGCCATATTAAATCATGCAATTTTATACCCATTAGCATATTCATTATCATAATAAGATATAAATCACATGAAGTGATTAAAAAAACTAATCTATGCTTAAACAAACCAAAGATAAGCATTCTCAGTCTGTAATCAAATCAATTTAAGCATAAATTTTATTATTCTAAATAAAATCATCTATCTTATGCCTTAAAACAATTAATTTATAAGGAATTACTTTGCGAGCTTAAAAATCCAACCAAAGTTTTTAAGCTTTTGAGTCACTTTTGAAAAAAGAAAAAAAATTAGCATACAAGTCTATTAACTTGTCAATTTCGTGCCTATTATGAAAATCACATAGGGAAAAAATATTCAAGATCCTAAGTCACATGCTAATAACTATGTTCTACACCTATAAACATGTTTCTACAACTAGATGCTCTGATACCAATGTTATGATTTTTATTTATTTTTTAATAAAATATCGACTTATAGAGATTCATGAATTCACATGTCTTTCCAAGCAAGGTGAGTTATAGCACATCAAAGACCTTTGATCGCAATGGTCTTGTTGAAAAGCCCTAGGATAGTAGAAATAGCCCTAAAAATGTGTTTAGGATTAGCAACCAAATTAACACTATGAAGGGTAAAATGAAAGATTTATTCACTTTTTTTCTTACACCATAAAGACCTAAGTATAGCCTTTGAAATAAAAGCCAATAAAATAACTAAGTTTGTGCATATTACTATCAAAGTATGATTCTCCTTATTTATATAGTAACATCAGTTACATTACCCAAAAAAACATATCTTTTGATTACCTAATGGTTATATATCCAAAAGTTATAACCATAACACTTAATTTTATTATTATCCCATAATAATGAAGTGTAATTAAGTTTAAAAATCATATCCTCTTATTCTTCATCAATGGTTGAGAGATGAACACCTATTTGATTATTAATAATAAGCCCCATAAATTTTCATTATTGGTGTGATTAATTTTTACCTTATTATTAATAAATTAAATATAATCACATGTGTAGGAGATTAAAAAAATACACTTTTTCTTCCTCACACATTCAATCCATCTAGATGGAAAATAGATCTGAATTATCTTGAAGAATGAACTAAAAAACATATCTTTATCTTTCCTCAATAATTCTGCGATAAATGAGAAACAACACATATTAGAATTTAAAAAGCTTTTTCTTTCTTATTCTATGTAACTGTCATGTGGATTGAGATTGCATCATAAGATTCATTGATCACTAATTAGAGTGAACCAATATTGATGATAAGGTTCACAAAGAACATACCACTTAAGTACCAATACCTAGTAGCTTCACCAATAACTAAATCTATTAAGTGTAATCTTATGCATACATTTAGATATTCATCCTTACTAGGTCAAATATTCCAACAGTCGATGTCATGTTAAAGAGTGTCTACATGGTATTAAATGAGGTGAAAAAGGTCATGGACTTGGCTATAGATAGACTCCCCAAGCTTCATGCCAAGATTTAAAAATTAAACCTTGTTCTTAAGTTGACATAAGTTGTGATTCAGGAGAAGGAGGCATATGTTGCAAAAGCTATAGAAGAAAGGGACATTGTTATTTGCAATTTGTTGGCTTGGTCTAGGAGTTGTAAAGATGAAGGATAAGATCCAATACTGGAAGCCTAGGTTCAAATTTTTTCAGAGGCTTCCATGAAGGCTAACATTGATCGGATCACCATGGAAAGAAATTTTGTGATAACCGAGGAGAAGATGAACCTAGATGCCTTGAAGCTTAACAATTTAAGGTCCTGGGTTCAAAGCTTAGAAGATGATGAGCTCAAAATTATCACATCTCCTAGAATAATGCCATTTACTAAATCAAGAGGGACAATCCAGATGTTTACCTAGACTTGTCGAAGTTGAACCGATTCCATGACTATCTCTTTGATATCGATGCTGATTTTCTAAAGGGTGCTAGTAAGGTAAATCTTTCTCCATACCTTGTCCCTAAGTTGGTTACATTGGGACACTGGGGTGAAGGCATTCTTAGTGCTATCATAGGAGTAAGAGATGTCCAAATCACGAACCTGGACCAGAAAGACTTTTTCGTTAAGGCGATCATGCTAAATCCTAAGGTCATTGGTGATGTTGCTACTCCAAACCATGGCAAAAATGAATAAAGAGCCCAATCTATTGGGTTAATATGAAATTGTCTATCAAAATTTTAAGTTTTATTAAGTCTATGTTATTCTATAGGCATTTTGCTCAGATATTTTAGCTTTCTTTTGGGTGTTGAACTCAGATTTTAATGATATTTATGTTTTATTTGTTTGATCTTTTTATGTTTTAATCTTTATTTATTTTAACATGTTGCACATGACATGTTACTTTATTTATTAGCTTCAAAGGCCTTTGTGCGATCGCTTGTTGTTTTAATTTTTCGGAGTATCAACTCCAAAAGCTTTATTATCTGGGTGAAGTGTTAATTGCTGATAGGCCGACTGTGAGTCATTGTGTCATTTGTTGTCTGGGTCTATGGTGTCCCTATGAAATTTTCTCGCTAGGCTAAAAAGCAAGGCACCATAGGGCATAAGGTAACTTCATCAAATTGTTCTATCAAGTTGATAAGCAAGGCACCACGGGTGAAGTGTAACCTTGTGGAATTGTTCTACCAAGCTAAAAAGTAAGGTACCACAGGGCACAAGACAACCTTATCAAATAGTTTTACTTGCACTAGCAGAAATTAGATTAGCAAAATGGTGAAAAATGATACAAGTCTTATTGATCTTTGAAGTTCAACTTGTTTCATTTATAGTTGTGTACAAATGGGTGGGCCTTTACACTTAATTGAATCCTAGGAAATCTAAATGCTTAGCATAATGGTGATATAGTGAGATATTTGGTCCCTTTAGGCAGAGACAAAGTAGTGGTGTAGGTGAGTGGTTTCCTTCAACAGCTTGGAGGCAATAAGCCACATTGTTTAGAGTTTTTTCCACATGAAAAGGGCCTTCCCAGTTTAAAGCTAACTTGCCTTCTTTCGCTTTCTTTCTTAGGCCATCTACCCTTTTTAGGAGCAGGGTGCATGGTTCATATTCTATTTTCCTAATCCTTTGCCTATGAAAACGTGTCAAACACAAGTTAATGCACTCATGGGCTTGTATAGATGACGTGACTACACTATCAACAACAAGGCAAGAATCTTGCTCATGCTAACAATACACCATAAACACGTGAATAACCCCATTCATCTATAAGCATGACGAATAGTGTGATTAACAACTATATAAACCTTTAAGTATCTCGCTTAAATGACCATCTTCATTACTAATATTGGAACTCTGTCTCCAGAGTTAAGTTGAATATCATAGTGTATTCGATGGACCACTTCTATCACATACGACTAACACAAGTGAAAGAAGATGTACGATGAATGGATTGCAAATTAAAGGGAGCCAATGCCAAAAGGAGAAGTATTAGGTCCTATTTGTCATATAACTAGTCCTCAAGAGGATGATTTTTCAATTAATGAGTTGGTATTGTGCACTTAAGAGGGTAAAGGCACTCCCCCTTATGAAGAAAAAAGAATGAAACCTCTCTACTATGTACACTTTGAAGATTAAGTTCTTCCATGACTAAATGGAAGTTAGCATGTTCTCAAAAATTACCTGATCTGGCCATTAAGTAAAGTGGATCCAACCCTTAGGTTTTTGTTAGGAATAGGTAAAGAAGAAAAGAAAGGTGTTTGCTTAAGGGTCTTAACATATCCAAAGGCAATTCCTCTTAAAGTAGAGGAGAAACACCCAAACATTTCGAGTAAGCTGGGAAGGGTAGACATTGAGCTTTAGAAGAATTTCATGCTGAAAGGCGATAAATGGAAGGGAGGCATGCAGTCGGTCGATGACATACTCGTAGATCATAACAAAGGATGATGTACCATAATTGCAAGAGCGTTCATTGTGTAAGATTTTCTTAGCCAAAACAAGGGAGAGGAGGCCGAAGATTTCAAAAAATTTTCCTCCTCTAAGTTGAACAAACCTCCTAAGGATCCATTGGTGTGAGGTCTCAAAACAACCTAGATCAAATCTAGAGTAAAAGGAAGAGCTTACTAACC
>JANHAO010006286.1:0-21610 GCA_026873985.1 Saraca asoca
GAAAGAAAGGGAATTCTTGATTCTTGCATTGAATAAAACACGAAGAAAATTAATTAGATACCATTTCATAAACAAATATATAAAACACAAATATAGCACTTATAAGTCCAGCAGCTTAGATGTTATTTTAAAGTAGAGGCAACATAATTCAATCCAAGCCTTGATCACTACAACTTTCTGGCTTCACCAGTCACAACAAAGACATATTTAATTATAATAACAAAGTTTTCCGAACCAACCAAACTGTCCATCGTCCACCTCACATTCATTGACAGTACTGTCGGCTCTGGATTAAATATATAGGCAATCAAAAAGAAACCAACAAGAAAGCCTAAGATAAGCATCCACCAATGCACACAGCAACCTCATTATTCAGTGCATTATCGCCAAATCAGGAATGTACTGACTAACCTTACAAGTAAGCTCTCCTCGGAAGCCACCAGTAACAAGGAATTTCTCCTTCACTGCCAATGTGCTAATCTGAGTTTGTGAAAATCCTTCCAACAAACTTCCTACATGTCTCTACAAAAGAAAATAATTAATTTAGTAGATAGAATATAAGACTACGTACTCAAACTACATATATTGAAAACATCTTTTGTACAGAAAAGCGGAAATCGAAAAGCTAACCACAGTTCGACAAACTCCAAGAACAAGAATAAATAGAATGAAAATGGAAAAAACAACTCTAGATCAAAATAACAAACCTGAATTGGAGTATCTCTTGTGGAGGAGCAGTAGTGTGGAAGGCCTTTCGAAGGAGAGCAGCAACTCAGTGAGAAAAAAGAGGGGTTTCTCTATTTCAGCCGAGTAAGGGAATTGGAATCCTTAGGGGGAGTAAGGGTTTCAAAACGGCGTAATGGCTTAAGGCAGAGTAAGGGTATCCAAATCCTTCACAGGTGAACCAAACAATAAATCATGGAATCAGTTGTTTGATTCCATTATCGGGTCCTCATATCCTCTAACCAAATAGGGTCTAATTTTGTAATAGTCTACTCTAATCTATATCTTGTGTCATGGTGTTTATTTCCATAACTCAGAAGGAAATTTATATATTATTTCATATGAATATAAAGATAAAAATATAAAAATTATATTTATATACTTTTCAATTGATATTGAATGTTAAAATGACACAAACAACTCAAAAATAGGAAAAATTAAAAATAATAATAATAATACACTAGTAGATCTTGCACAACAAGATCTCCTCTTTGTCTAAAAATTGAATATATTAATTTAATGAATTGATTATAAGATCAGATTGTAATAGCAAGGAAAGCATTGTTGGAAAAATGTAAATATGTAAAGTTGACAATTATTGATTTGATAAGAGGTAAAAGAAAAAAAAAGATTGTTAAAGTCAACCACTACTTTTAAGTTGTATATATTAAATCAATTAGAAGAATATATTATATTTTTATTACATTATGTATTAATTTTCTTCTATTTAATAATGTATGTTTTCTAATTAATTTAATATATATATGTTGACGATGGATTTTGGCTCGGGTCCAAATCCAGCCAACTACTAGTTCTTTTGAGACTAAAACCGTTTTCTAGTTGTGTGAGAGCTAAAGGAGGAGGAAGAATGGTGGAGCGAATGAAAGGTTTTTAATATGGTTCAGCGAAAGTCAGGTGGTACTGACCCCTACGTCTACAACAAGTTTTATTGCTTTTAAAAATTTAATAGAGTTATAGCACAATATTCAGGCTCTCTCTTTACAGAGAACTCTTTCCTCTTATTTATAGAGGATAGAAGGATACAAGTGTAATTTTATATGTTGCAATGTTACATTAGATATTAAATGTACAAGACTCTCTAGACTACTGTAAAATGGCCTCTGCAAGTTATTTTTTGTGGGTGGGGCTCACTGGGTTGCCTCTTACTGATGGGCATCAGAAGTTATTTGAGGGGGTATGCTTTCGGTCTTGGGTGTGGTGAGTCCTAGCTGGGCGAGGTGCTATGCGCAGGGAGCTTTGTTAGGGGTCGTTGCTATCTTGGGCCATGGGAGGTCATGTGCATGCTTAGCGACATGAGCTTGCTCTAGGTGAGCTATCGACTACACGAATTGGACTCTGGTGTGCTCGAGCCTTGCTCTGTCTTGGGGCTCACGCTTCACATCCTAGCAATTTAACCTCTTAGCTCAACAACCTGAGCTCATTCCTTTAGCGACCTGACAACTTAGCTCAGCGATCTCAAGCTGGCGCAAGTTGGGTCTTTGTGAGCTGGGCTTTTGCCAGCCTATTTTGCATTATGCCGAAAAACACCCATAACATTAGCCTCCATCTTACAGTTCACTTTGTAGATTGGGAGCTAGAAATCTTGCTGGTAAAAGCTTGCATATGCTATTTGCAGCATTATCATTTCAAACTTTTATTTCTTTGCTTCTTTTATGTGATGAATTTAACGATCTGCGAACCATGTATGAGTTATGCCTGAGTGAGCTCAAGGTGGATGTTTATGATGCATTACTTTTGAACCCAACCGGTGTCCTCGTTGCTTGGGCTGGTTAGCTTGCTTGACTTTGCCAGTAATCATGTTGCTTAGTTCTAGGGCAATCTTGTTGCTGGTGAAACAACAATCTCGTTACGTAGTTTTGTGATAGGCTTGTTGCTTAGTGAGACAGCAAGCTCATTGCTCTTTGCTCATATGGGATAACTTAAGCATCGTTCTGTGGGATGGCTTGTCTCGTGTCACTCAGTGGGAGAGCAAGCTTATTGCTTAGTCTCAAAATAGCTCTGCTGTACAGTGGAAAGGAAAGTTTGTTGCATGGTTTCACAGTAATCGTGTTGCGCAGTGGAACAGGGATCCTTACTGGGCCGATCATGTTCACTTTATATCTTTGTGACTTAGCGAGCTTGATTGATGGAATCTTAAACTTAGTGAATGACCTTTATTATTGGGGTTTGGTCCTGATTGGGACCTTGCTAGAAGTGCTATGACTGTCGCTATCCAGCAGGGCATATTGCATAATCTCATAGGCGACCTCTCTTAATGAGGTCTTCTATGGCATCTCTGAGTGCCTAACATTCCAAGGTATTATGGCTAACCTCGTTGTGATAAGAATAGAACCTATTTGGGTCCCTATTCTTGCCAGAGCCTTTTAAGGGTTTGGGTCTTCCAAAATCTTCCCTGTCTTACTCTGCCATGTAAATCCTCTCTTGAGTGTCAGATAGGATGCTATAGCTTTCATGGCAACCTTGGTGCGGAGGTCGCTTGTGCTTGGCTCTCTTGGTGAGCTAGTTGTTGGAGTGGTCACTCCCATTTTCAATGTTCCTCCTATTATGGGAAGAACTATTTACTTTGTCCTTCTGTTCAAACTTTCTTTTGCCAAAGGTTTCTTCCCAACTTATTTGTTTGGCACTCACTCATAAAATTCAGCTAGATCTCTTACTGGGGACTTATACAAGCTTTTATATATCTTTTTATCTTTGCGGAGTCCCGTTCATATTACTGTCAAGATATTCTCCTCTGAAAGGTTTTCTACAAAATTGGCTTTGCACCTGAATCTGGTTATGTAATCCTTCAATGACTCATGTTGGTGCTGGAAGATAATGGTGAGGTGGCAAGAAGGCACAAGCTGCCTCTTTAGCACTCAATATTGATTGAGGAATATCTTCTTACACTCTTCCTAGCTGCCAATGTAGCGAGCTAGGAGATTCCTGAACTATGCTAGAGGCAAGCCCCCCAATGTGGCTAGGAAGAAACGACACTTGATTAGGGGATCAGATGTTTGGAGATCTATCTGAACGTTGAATGCATCTAGGTGATCACATGGATCACTTTGCCCATCATAAAGCAGAATTGTGGGGACTTTGAGCTTGTAAGGGAGGGACAGTGCTTCAATCTCTTTTGAGAAAGGCAAGCTTTCCTTACAACAAGCTTAATCATTTTGAGCACAAGGGCATTCCTCAAGCTGCTTTATCCTTTGAAAGAGTTCCTCCATTATTGGGGCTTGTGCTTTCGAATGCTAAGCATGAGGTTACTGGCCCATTTGCTCCTGCTCGTGGGAGTAGTGACCTGAAGGGTGGCCTTGGTCAATCTTGTGCGAGCTATCAACTCAATGTGAGACTTCATGTCA
This sequence comes from Saraca asoca, assembly GCA_026873985.1. Lineage (NCBI taxonomy): Eukaryota > Viridiplantae > Streptophyta > Magnoliopsida > Fabales > Fabaceae > Saraca > Saraca asoca. Next base: position 4,086 of record JANHAO010006286.1, read on the forward strand.
CTGACTGTTTCAGTTCTCATGCATTTGGCGAGCTCCTGAGTTCATTCTTTGATTAGAGGAGTGAGTCAAATTAGAGTGCCGATGCATCTGTCTAGATGATCTTTCCTCTCAAACTTCTTCACAAAGCTACTAAAGTTGCACGGTGATCTCCTGGGTCTGCATTTGGATTGATGCTTTCATTGTTTCAACCAACTCTTTCACCGCATATTAGAACATTTGCTGGAATTGGTGAGTTGTTTGCACTTCACCAGTTTTGGGGGTAGCAGCAAGTTGGTGGTGAGTCTTGGGGGGCAAACATACAACATTTCCAGCCATGCAGTGACTCAGGTCACCATGCAGTAAAACACTTCGATAACTGACTCACATTCTAGCCATGCAATGCAATGGTCTATGCAGTAATGAGCTCTCATCCATGAGCTCAGTCCTTGTAGCCATGCAGTAACGAGCTCTTAGCCATGCAACGAGAAAACCTCAATGACGAGTTTACACAGTGGTGTGCAACGTCCAAGTCTAATGTTTACCAGCCACAGTAGTGTGGTGTTGAAACCACATAGTCGTATTGTGCTGGCCTTTATGAAGAGGCAGCCGCAACATTCCATCTTGTAGAAGTTAACATAGAAGATGTGATTTTAAAAGCCCTTAGAGTTTGTAATACAACCATGAAGTCGAGAATACCCTTAGTAGTATACATTACTCTACAGCTTGAACTCATTGTAGTTCAAGGCATTGCGTGTTGAAGATGGCATCGTGAGATGAAGTGCACTCCAATGACCTCCAGTTTGCTTTTTCAGTCTCTGTAAACTCTATCCCAAAACAAATAGAAACTCAGAGCAGAGGTCTTGCCATACCAGCTCTAGCAACACTATGGCTCATATTTGGACAAGCTAAGCTATCATTCCTTATCCATTTGAATAAGCAGGATATAATCTCTTATCCTTACATTAAATATTTTATTACTACTGATTATTCCCTTTTTTAGGGCTAAAGTTATGTTATTGGGTGCCCAAGTAGGTCATACAAATGCGCCCACTGAGCACTCAAGCTCATGCCAGCCGAGGCGTGCCCACACTGTAGGGGATAAAACCCCAAGGTGATTACCAAATGGGACAATACCTCTAGGCACGAACACAAAGGCTAAGTGCACCTAATTGGCTCTGGCTACCCTCTCCTACGAGGTGCCCTTTTAAGGTAAAACCATGTCTGGGTCGAACTCCAATGGAAACCCCATCGACATTCTAAACACCTTGCTCATCATGCACCTGCGTGACCTCCCTTAGCCATTCAATATGGCACATGTTTTAAAATCATAATTTTCTAGCTGGAAGTCCATTTATATTAAATTATATGATTTACTAATGTCTGCTACCGAAGCCGATTGACTCATTAGGCATTCATTTTATTTACATCTCTTAAGTTGTGATTTGAAGGAACTTATTTTTTGCTGTACACTAAGCATGAAATTCACCAATGACCTTGTTCACAGAGATGAATGCACACATAAACACTCAAGAAAAGAGACTCAAAAGTGCACAAGTCTAAAACAACACTGCAAGATACAAGTGAAGACTTTTGTTAGCAAGTTTCAGCTCCCAGTTCGTAAGGCATACTGAGAGCTAAGAGCTAATGTTATATGTATTTTCTGGTACTATGAGAAATAGGCTGGCAAATGGCTAACAGACAAGTCCAACTGGAAGGCCTAAATCATTCAACTCACTACAGCTAGCTCCCAACTTGCTATAGTAGCTAGCTCCCAGCTCCCTATAGCAGCTAGCTCCTAGCTCACTACAGCAGCTAGCTCCCAGCTCTAGCTCTCAGTTTCAAAGGAAAGCTTTAACTCTTCCGCATCCAAAATCAACCTACAGGGGCCTACTCATAGAAAGTAATCTGCAAAAGATAGTCTACAGCCTGTAAAAGCCAACTTGTAAGAGGCTAAATAGTCAACATAGTTATTATTGATGTAACATATTTATAATTTATTAAATTATATTTGTACCCCTCCATACTTTTATAAATGGGGGGCTAGAACCATTGTAGAGGGAGAGTAAAAAATATTAACAGAAGCTCTGCTAAACCGGAGAGGAAGCTTTGTAAAATATTTTCCTCAGAAATAACATGTCACTGTGGATGTAGGGTTTGGTGTGGTCTAGATTTAGCTGAACCATGTTAAAAAATCTCCTTTGTTCTTGCTATTCTTTATCTCTCAGACATCTTCCTTTTCCTTTCAACCAGAGTGTAGCTTGAGGTTCAAGAACAACCTGGTTGACTGAGATTTGGGCTCTCCGTATGAACTAAATTTCACAGTCAACATTACCATAGATTGAATGCCTATAGATCCACTAACAAAAGGCTTAGGTGTAAGATTGTTTCACGAACAAATAATTGAAACAAGTTTGGTGAAGCCTTTTCATGTTCAGGGATAGTGGGAGTTTCATATTTCTTATTGAAATGATGAACTCGTGTTATTGTTAATCTCGAGATTTGTGAATGCTGATAATGTTGCCATATTTTATTATTTTTGTGCATTGTGTTATGATCTGTTGATGGAGACGTATGAACCCTATCTCACTATTGTGTTGAGATTATTATATCTTATTTAGCATCTTGAGCAAATGTTTGGACCAATACATTGAGATTTACGAATAATCACTTTACCATTATATAAATGTTGTTACTCACATTTCTTATTATATTATGGTTATCGAGGTATAGGTACTCAAATGTGTATGACATTAGTATACCTATCGGATGTAATATTCTGCACTAGTATTGAATACTTATGACCTCAATTTAGACTTATGTTTGTAATAATGTCATGATTAATTTGGCATTCTTGATGTGACCACATATGGTAATTCAAAGAATAAGCTTTCTTTATTATGATTTGAATTACGTAATCAAAGTAAAAGATTGTTAGAATTTTTCATGTGACCTTGCATAGTTTAAAGTATTTTATAAAATCTAATTTACACAAATCTTAAATTAATATTATAAATTAGCCCATATTAAAATGATAATATTGAAGGGCTTAAAATGACATTTAGGCCATAAGTGATTACTGTTCATGTGAATCTTGAAACTAGACTATCCTATGATAAGGTTTATATATCCTGCTTTACTTGCAATTTTCAACAACCGTCGAAATTGTGATATAAGCAGTGATTATTTTGGTCATTAACAGCATTGACTTCGACTTTATTTCATATTTTGTGATAATTTTTAATGGTTATAGTGAAGGTTTAAACTTTTTTTTTTAAAAAAAATAACTTCTTTGTGACGGTTTTTATACATTTTATGGTGATTTGTCGCAAATTTTTTTAAAAAGCACATTACTTTTAGCTGTGATTTTTAATGGCCTTAGAGGCCGTTTTACGTTTTTTTTTTTTTGACATTATATATATGTTTCTAATTTCACGTTTTTTTTATATATTTAATAGGGGGTTTTTATAAGTTTTTATCAAAAAACTTATTACTTTTAGGGGTGGTTTTTTGAGGTTTTAGAGGGTTTTTTTTTCTTCCATTTTTTTTCATTTTTAGCGCCAATTTTAGGACAAATTAGACAAATTGAGTTTTTTTTTTCTATTTTTTTGTTTTAATTTATAACAACACATATAAATTATCAGTAAATGCAATTTTTTGATAATTTTTTATATAATAATTGCATATATTTTAAATATAAAATAAATTAAATTGATATTTCATATTGATAATAAGAATTCAAAAAATTTTTTGTCAAATATTAAAAGTTATAAATTTAAACATTAGTTGGTAGAAATCCAAAAATTCACTAACCAATAAAACATATTTTGAGTTTATATCTATGTTCTCAAAATCATAACAATGTGCTTAGAGTGGTGAAAGCATGTATATTAATATGCAGACACTTACCTTTGTGGCTATGTAGAAACAAGGGCCAAATTGTATTTTGCCTTGAATGTAGAACCTTCTTGGAGGAAAACTCGAAACAGTATATTTTAAGCAAATCAGATCGCTCTAATGATTGAAAACTTTTAAGCTGCATAAACTTTTTAGAAGCATTTTTTCAAGAAAAACACACTTGGGGTAACAAAACAGAGATCAAAATAACTGTAGACTTTGTGAATGTCTGCATCCTCCCAGGATGAGCGCAAAGTATGTAAAGCCCATGTAAATTCTTTAAAAAAAATTATGAGATGATTTTATAAGTACTTAAAAGGGCCAATTTTTATGCAATACAGAGTTGCGTATTTTATAATGTAACTTAATACACTTGTTGAATTGAATAAAATCAATGCAACTGGATGAATTCATTATTGCAAATCTCAGGAAACACCTTTTTGTCAGTAATTTCCACTGTTTTTGAGAATTAATGATAAAAAAAAACCTATAAATTAGAATAAAATCAGACAAATTTGAATTGGCTTATGGATGCAAACGTTAACAACCGTCCCTGTCTTTTATCACTTTGAGAGGAATGATAGAAACCATGCTGGCACTCTAGATCTTCCTCACTGTTGCGGATACGCTTCTAATCAAAGAATCCAAGAATGAGAAAGATTCGCCCTTAACGAAAAAATAAAGTAGTTTGTGTTATGTTGTCTATCCAAATCGTTGGGTATACCTCTAAAGAATATTTTATTTCAAAATGTACTGATAAGAGTACATATAACATCTTTGCTTGTAGTTTTAAAGGAAATTTATGTTTCATTTTATATGAATACAAAAATAAAAATACAATAATAGTAATTATGCATTTTTTTTACTGGCTTTAAACAAATAACTTATACTAAGATGGCACAAATGGCCCAAAATGGGAAAATTTAAAAAAAAAAAAAACACAAATACTTATTGCACCCTAAAACCTCTTCTTCATACTTGATATTCATGTCAAATTTTGTTTAAAATAAAATATATTTGCCAACTAAATTAGTTTATAAAGTCTAACTTTTAACACCCAGGAAAGCATTGTTGGGGAAATCTAAATAAACAAAATTGACATTTATTGATTTGATAAATGGAGAAAAAAAATAAAGACTGTTACAGTCAATCAATGCATTTAAGTTGTATGTATTGAGTTAATTAGGAGAGTATATTATATTTTATATCATATTAATACATTATTTTTCTTTTGTTCTAATACTTAAGTACAGCAAGTGTAATCAAATCTTTCTCCACGAGAAATTGAGAAATTGTTTAAAGTAAATTATACTTTTGTTTCGATAGACAATGGTACGTGTGATGTGAATATACTCTTGTTGGACCGATCACTAATATATATATATATATATATATATATATATGTCTATCTAATGCTTTTGCAAGTGGTTCTAAACAATAGGCAAGGTGTAATTATATTTTCTGTGACTAACTAATCAATAATTGATCACTTCAAATCCCATTTGAAAAGTCTTCTTTTGTTATACGATCACTACAATTTAACAACCATAGCTTCAAGTTCTACTAATTATGGGCAAGGTCAAATTTATGAAAATAGAAATTAGAGACTATTTTTTCTCATAACTCAAATATTGATGGACAAATGACTTATGGTGACACTTACTTTGTAGTGCACTGATATATTTTGAAAAAGAAATTCTTATATACATTGTATGTATATTGAGTCAACTATAAATGATATGTGGATTAATTAATAAAAATAATATTTTGGATTAATTAACACCTATATAAGAGTCAGAACACTTATATTAATCAATAATTTTTTGTAGTATGCACTTTTCTTCGGTCCAATTGTTGATTCACAATTAATCATTGTATTCATGTTGCTTATAAAATTTGAAAAAGTTTGGAAAACAATAAATAAGCAATCATATAATTGAATTTTACTTATAGTTGAAAACATACTGTACATCAATTTTAAAATTTATTGATGAGATGTTAGCTAATTTCTGATTGATTTAAAATTTTATGAGTGTAATCTACATAAATAATATATTCAATTCAATGGTGAATTTTGTGAAAATGTGATTTGATAAAAAGTTAACAACAATGTAAATATACTTTTTGGTTAATATCGATGCCAATTGATCTTCAACCATATTTAAATATAATTATAAACATTTATTTATAGTTAATTTTATATAATACATGACAAACTTAAACATTATTTTAGTCTCTCTAGAAGCAAGTTTCTTCAATTTGGTCCTTAACGAAATTGATGCTATAGAAATCTGAAATGTAATATGGCATTCTCCAATGCTTACGTAACATCCATGATAATCTAAACTTAATACACATCTTTAGTTCAAAACATTACAATAGAATTCACTATTTTTGATGGATCTCCTATGACACATCTTGATGTCCTATTGGCTTTGCCTCAAAGATCAAACATAGAAAAAGGTGCTCAAAAGGTTCAAAATGTCATTATGCTCTCAAAGTGTTTTGCCCTTCCATAAGGGTGAGATTCTTTCTAAAGCCCAATGCTCTCAAAGCGATGAAGAAAGATCAAGTATGAAAATGGTCCCATATAGGGCTCTAAACGAGCCATGCATTTTCTTGTTCGAGCTCGAGCTCAACAATAATAAACGAACTTGAGTTTTGCTCAAGCTCATTGAGTTTGTAAAATTTGATTTCAAGCTCAACTATTAAACGAGCCTAATCGATCATAAACAAGTTCTAATATATTTCGTAGTTATTTTTAATAAACAATAATAAAAAGACATGATAGAAAGTTTCTTGGTATAAATAAATGGTACCACATATATAAATCTTTATTCTAGTACAATAAATATCTATAACAAATAATCAAATCATGATGTATGAATTACTTTAATCTATTAAAGAACCATAGATAACAATTTAAAAGATAATAAGATAGTTTATTCAAAATCCAAATTCCAAACAAATGCTAAAGATTACTAATAGATGACTTGAAATATAAAAACAATAAGAACATAAAAGAAAAAAAAAAGCTAAGTTTTTCTTAAAAGTTTGATAAAGAAACAGAGCTCATTTAGGCTCATTCAAGCTCATGAATATTACATGTTTTGTAATTTGGTGTTCGAGCTCGGCTTGTTTAAGCTCGAGCTCATTAGACTTGAACATGAATCAGGCCATACTCAAGCTATTCACAAGTAGCTTGGTTCATGTACAACCCTAGTCCCATATGCTTTTGTTGTTGGTAACTTGATGTATGCTTAAGTATGTACATGCCCTAATACTGTGTATGTGATTAGTGTACTTGGGAGATACTTGAGTAATTCTAGTTGGATTATTGAGAAAGATATAAGGTAACTGTAAGGTAAAGGGAATTTTTTGTTGACCTATCATAGTTTTGGTAGTTGCAGGTTATTCTAACTTTAATTTTATGGGTTGTCCAAATGATAAGAAGTCGACATCTTGATATATCTTTATGATGGTAATAGAAATTGTTTTGTAGAAAATTATTAAGCAATCAATTATAGCAACCTCTACTATGGAAGAGGAGTATATCACATGTTATGAAGCCACTTGTAAGGCTGTTTGATTAAGCAATCTAATATCTGGATTTAAAGTTATTGAGAGCATTTTTAGGCCCTTAACCATTTATTGTAACAATGCTACTATATTGTGCTTATCTCAAAATAATAAAAGTTTTGTTCATATAAAAACATTTCGATGTTAAATATCTATTTGTTTGAGAGAAGATATGTAAACATCATACATGTTACCATAGATCGAATGCTTGTGGATCTATTAACTAAAGGTTTAGATGTGAGGTTGTTTCATGAACAAGTAACTAGAATAATTTTGGCTAAGCCTTTCCATGTTCAAGGTTAGTGGGAGTTTCAAGTTTCTTATTGAAGTGATGAACTTGAGTTGTTGTTAATCTCAAGATTTTTGAAACATTAATAATGTTGCCATATTTTGTTATTTGCATGTGTTGAGTTATAGCATGTTGATGGAAACATATAGACCCTGTCTCATTATCATGTTGAGATTACTAAATCTTATTTGGCATCTTAGGCAAATATTTGTACCAATATGTTGAGATTTACATATAATCATTTTATTCATTATATAAATCTTGTTAATCATATTTCATATTATGTTATGGTCATTATTATATGTGAAATCTGGCACATCCTTAACGGATTGGCAAGTGGCCTGAACATGGTAAGAATTTAGCTCGTAAGACATTCATAACGCTAAGTCCTAGCTTGCATTGCTAGTGACCTCCTCTGCTCGAGCTCGCCTCAGCTAGAATGAGCTCAGCCTCACTACCTCGAAGATAGCTGCTCCCCTAGGCTGAAGGATTTGGCCTGCGAAGCGTGACTAGTAGCCTGGGAGCTCGTTAAGTAGAAAGCTAGCACATGTATTACCTAACAGACACACGGGCCCACCTGTAGAATACCATCTGCAGAAGTTAACTTACAGGATTTCACTCTATCCATCATGTCTTATACATTAAATACTTGATGTAATAGATTTACTGCATGTAAAATTACATTTGTAACCTCTTCTCCTTTATAAATGGGTGGAAGGAGATGAACGTTATGGAGGAGGGAAGCCATTAAATTGAAACTCTATAAAAATACTCTCATATCAATACATTACTGTAGACGTAAGGTCCGATTCTGTCCGAATTTGGTTAAACCATGTTAAAAGCTCTGTGTCTTCTACTGCTCTTCCTCTTCCTCTTGCCTTCTTTGCTTGCCTGTTACATTTAGAACCAAATTATAGTTTGAAATCCGAAAACAATCCTTCATTGGCTGGAGTTTAGTCCAGAACCAAAATCTACTATTAACATTTTAGCACCATATGTGGGGATTTCATCTGCCCTCTGGTTTGTTTTTTTTCTGAAATGGCTAAGGGAAGAGCTATCATAGCTTCAAACATGCTACTTAATCCTCTAGAAGGTCATGTGTTTATGACGGACTCCTCCACTGCCCTCGTCATTGGTATTGCTACTAGCTTACCCCTAGCCAGTTTTGTTCAACCTGTTGCCATCGCCAATGGCACCGATGGAGTGCAGACTTGGCTCCAATGTTAGGAAAGATTGGAAAATATGTTGGGAGAACTGACTAGAGTCATCACGATGCTAGCATAAGATATGCAAAAGCAGGCTGAAATTCCTATGCCTGTGAATGTTCATCAATAACAGCAGGCTGGACGTTTGGGCAATGTCAATAAGGAGAATTCCCTAGCTTGCTGCTCGCAAGAGTAAATTCCAAGTCTCAGCTCTCATGACCATAAGGACTAAAGAGTCCAGTAATCTTCCAGCCAACAGTCTGGGGCATAGGACCCGTTGGTTGAAGAATTACTTCAGAAGATGATTCAGCTAGAGGAACATCTTCGAGCTCCAAATGATTGAGCTCGCTACAAAGAAAGGTCACCACTCTCTAAAGAAATCAAGGCTCGGGCCCTTCCCCCTAGGTTCAAGGTCCCTGTGATTCCATTGTACAATGGGGACTTTAATCCGTATGATTATCTGGACATGTTCAATGTTTAGGTGAACTTGCAAATGATTGACCCTCTAGTCAAGTGTCAAGTTTTCCCGACTACGTTGAGAGGTATTCCTTGAACTTGGTTTAGAAGCCTCCTAGCTCACTCGATCCATAGCTAGAAAGTTTGCCAACAGGGTTCATCAGCTAGTACCAAGTGCTGAAGAGATAGCTTATGCCCCCTGCCATCTCACCATGGTATTTCAATGCAAGCATGAGTCACTGAAGGACTATATTGCTAAGTTCAGGCTAGAAGCAAATTCAGCAGAGAATCCATATGAAGAAACCATGCTAGCAACAATCTCTCCGAGACTCTGTAAAGATGGAAAGTTATATCAAAGCCTGTATAAGTCCTCGGTAAAGGATCTTATCGAGTTTTATGAGTAGGCTGCTAAGTAAATCAAGTGGGAAAAGGCTTTTGGCTTAGAAAAGCCTAACAGGAAGGATGAGAAAGTTGGCTCCTCCCACATCAAGAAGAGAGGCAATGTGGACCAAGAGGATCACTCTGAGTGAGTCACGGAGAAGTCCAAGAGGCCTAGAGGAGAGTGACCCCAGCATTTGGATCGCCACAAGCAATATAGCATCCTATCAGACTCTCAGGATAGGATTTATGTGGCAGAAAGGGATAGAGAGTACTTTAGGAGTATACAGATCCCTTATAGGCAAGGAAACAAGTAGGAATCCTGTGCCTATCACTATAAAGATAGGCATGGGACCTCGAACTGTTGAGAGCTTAGGGACGTAATTGAAGACCTGATTAGAAGAGGCCATTTGAAGGAGTACATTATGTGGCCTGTAGGGCAGCAATCTCAGCTTCCCTAGTGAGATGGTAGCCAAAAGCTGAGGGTCTCAGTCAGAATTATACATTAGTTATGTATCTAAAAATTGAGAGATAATATAAATACTTTTCTTTGTCCCTGTTGAAAGTTATTTGCTGATTGACTAGGTGTGTTTGCCTTCATTTCTCTCTAACTGTTTCTTGCTATCAAGTGTTTGTAAGTCCCATAGCTTGCATGTGGTTGACTCTTATAAATCCCTCAGATGACTTTGTGCCAACCATAGCCTCTAGTCTGATTGAGGCCCTCTGGAGCTCATTCCAGAGATGAATTGACAAAATTGCCAGCTTCCCAAGCTAAGGCCCCTCGAAGCTTATTCTAGAGACAAATTGATGAAATTGCCAGTGTAGCTGCATGCTCACTGAGGTGCCGAAACTCATCCCAGAACATTTGCTAGCATAGCTATGTGCTCGTTGAGCCACTAAGGCTTATCCCGAAACATTTGCTAGCATAGCTACATGCTCGTTGAGGCACCGGGGCTCATCTTAGAACATTTGCCAGGATGGTTGCATGCTCACTGAGGTGTGGAGACACTCAAAATAAACTTACTTAACTAGTTGAGCTACGGGCTCGCTGAGGCATAGAGACGCTCAAAATAAACTCACTTAACCAACATAGCTACATGCTCGCTAAAGCATGAGAATTGATGTGATTATTTGCCTAAGGCAATAAGATTATTACAGTTCATCGCTCTTATGCGACTAGATGTTCGTAGCTCTTATACAACCAAATGTTTCTCAACTCTCATGCGATTTAATGTTCATGACTTATATGATCTTTTGATTGTGCACAAATCTCATGCGATTCATTCATATAATGTTCATTTGCAAGATGTTTCACTCGTGCTTATTGCTCGCAAGAGAATTTGGCCAATTGGCTATTTGAGTAACTCATTGAGCTGCAAAAGCTTGTATTATCATGGAATACAGAAAGCTAAAGAATAGCACACAAAAATTGCAAAAGAAGATTTTATTCATTTAAAAGCCTCTACAAGGTAGAATTACATCAGAAAACTTAAAATACAAATCAGAAAGATTCAAAATACAAGTCAGAGGAAGGCCGCAGCTAGTTCCTTCTGGAAGAAAGATTATCGTACAAAGGGAAAGCTCTTACCAATTAGAAGACCTGTGACTGAGAGGTGCACCCTAGCTGATTAGAGCTTGTGAGCTTGCCTGAGCCCTCAAAATTCTTCTTCCAATGCTTTTCTTAATAGCAAGCTCTCCCTCAATTTAACTCCTACCAGCCAGAGAGGGAATGACATAATTGCTCCTTATTCTTCTCAGCCACAGCTCCTATTCTGATTCGTAAAGAGAGTAACTTAAGAAGCCACAGGAGCCTGGCCGGCAAGGCAAAAACCTCACGACGAAGCCGAGAGGACATAATCTGAGATCTATATGAGATCTCTCTATGTCACTAGAGAAGTTGTGTCTTCGAAACCTCTTATGCAGTAGGCCATACACATCACAGCAGAAAGATAGAACGCCAGAAGTAAGGGAGGCTTATCGGGGATATTCACTATTTGTTCAGTAATTAAGCAAAAAGAGCTTCTTTCACCTTAAATAGGGTTAGGCCCAGTCTCATTGAAGAGTCCAGATTAATCTACCTAACTACTTCCATTTATTGCCTTGAAATAGAACAAGGTTAACCTACCAATGATCAAGAGGCACGTACTATGAAAAGTATGGCCTAGAATAGATGAAATGATGGATTCGATGAAGACTTTGACTGAATGGCCTCTAAAAAGATTCAACTCCCAGCCCGTGAGGGACTTATGCTATATGTGAAATTTGGCACATCCTTAATAGGCTGGCAAGTGGCCCGGATGCGGTAAGAATTCAGTTCACAGAACATTCAAAGTGTTAAGCCCTAGCTTGTATCACTAATAACGTCTTCTGCCTGAGCTCACCCCAGCTAGAAAGAGCTCAGCCTCGCTACCCTGAAGACAGTTACTCCCCCAGACCGAAGGATCTGGCATGTGAGGCACGGCCAGTAGCCCAGGAGCTTGTTAAGCAGAAGGTCAGCACATGTATTGGCTAACAAACACGCAGGGCCCACTTGTAGAAGATAATTTGTAGAAGCTAACTTATAGGATTTCACTCTGTCCATCCGATCTTATACATTAAATACTTAATATAATACATTTACTGCATGTAAAATTATATTTTTAACCTCCTCTCCTCTATAAATAAGAGGAAGGAGATGAATGTTATGGAAGAGGGAAGCCATTAAATTGAAACTCTATAAAAATACTCTCAGATTAATACATTTCTGTGGATGTAGGGTCTGGTTCTATCTGGATTTGGCCGAACCATGTTAAAAGCTCTATGTCTTCTACTGCTCTTCCTCTTCCTCTCACCTTCTTTGCTTGCCTATTATGTTTAGAACTAGATTACAGTTTGAGATCTGAAAAGAATCCTTCGTTGGCTGGAGTTTGGTCCAGAACCAAAATCCACCATCAACAGTCATCAAGGTGTAGGTACTTGAACGTATATAACATTAGTATCCCCATCAAATGTGATGTTATGCATTATTGAATACTTATTATCTAAATTTAGTCTTGTGATTGTAATAATGTTATGCTTAACTTGACATTTCTTGATGTGGCCATATATGGTAATTCAAAAAATAGGTTTTCTTTATTATGATCTAAACTATGTCGTCTAAGTGGGAGACTGTTTGAATTTTTCATATGGACTTCCATAATTCAAAATATTTTATAAAACCTGATACAAATGTCAAATTAATATTATAAATTAGTCCATATTAAAGTGATAATATTGTGGGGCTTAAAATGACACTTAGGCTATAAAGTGATTACTAGTCTTGTGGTAGACCAAGTTAGCCCAGTTAGGTTTAATATATACAAGGTAGGTCCATACTCTCAGCTTACATGAATTCCAATAGTCTCCCTATTAGGATTCATAGGATTATTCTACCATAGGATGCTAGAGATTGAGAGGAGTGAACTTACTAAGATTTACTATAATTCAACTTAATGGATTTACGACCTTCGCAAGGCAGGTAATTCTTTTTACATCATCATCATCATCATCATCATCATCATCATCATTATTATTATTATTATTATTATTATTATGAATTTGTATTTTATTTATGCTATGCAACTTGATAAATTATATCTGAGTAATTTATTCAATTCTATAATGCAATTCTTGCATTACAAACATACATAATATATAAATTTCATTAGGTTTTAACATAGTTTATATAAATTAACAAATAGGTGATATTCAAATTTTACAACAATACTGTTCATCACATAAGTATTGTTATGGGTAAAATCCAGTATCATGTAATAGAAAAGCAAAAGCCCAGTGGAGACTGAGAACCAGTTAAAGACAACATAGCTCGCTAAGATTGTACCACCTCACTAACTATGAATTCGGGATGCAAATGAAGCCCAAAGCCAGAGAAACAACTCGCTAGAGCTCACCTCGCCAAGAGTGAAGCCCACTGCATTTGCAAAAGCTAGCAGCGACTTGAGCCAAGCATCTCCGCTCGCAAGACCAGGCACACTATCCAGCTAGAGGCTCAGTGAGATAGAACACTAGGCAGACTTACATCGAGTCATAAATCCAATAGATAAGAGGGGCCCACCCGTAGAAAGTCACCTGCAAAAGCCAAATTGTAGGATGTATATTGTCTTATATATTTAATGTTTGATGTAACTTATTTATAGCATGTAAAATTATAATTGTAACATCCCACCTTCTATAAATAGGAGGAGGAGGATCCTTGTAAAACAGGTTTAAATCACTGTATTGAAACTTTGTAGAATTCACTTTAGATTAATAAAAGCTACCGTGGACATAGGGACCAGTACTGTCTAGTTTTAACGAATCACATTAAAAATATTGCATTTCATTGCTCTTCTTCTTCCTCTCCACCATCTTTATCATCTTCTTTGTTTCTCACTTCATTCACCAAAAAGCAGTTTGAGGATAAGAGAACTATACTGATTGATTGGAATCTAGCAGAACCAGATTTCATCGTCAACAAGTATTATTCTAATTTTTTTTGTACGTTGAAATTTGCCCTATGAAAGTAAGACTAAAATGGATCCTAGAATATCTATCAATTATGTAAATTTTCATTCTAATATCAACATTTAGAGATCACCTCTTTTAAAAGATATAAAAATGTAATACTTAAATTTAAATTAAAATTTTTTTATTAGTAAAAAAGATCACCATAAAATTCAAATCAAATAATATGGAATATAGGTATTTTGTAATTAAATATTAGTTTTTAATAAATTTAAATGAGTAAGACATAAAAAATATTTTAAGATTTAGAATTGCGTGCAATGTTTTTTATCTTTCAACAAAGGGTTTTGTAGATTTTGATAATAAAAACTTAGTCCAAATTTTGAAATTTTTTTTAAAAAATAGTCTATATACTTTCATTAAACCTTAAAGGATGTGAAAATATTTTTTTTTTTAATTTTGAGATCAATCATTTTTCTATTTTATGTCATAAAATAGTCATATATATATATATATATATATTTGTAGAGGTGTAAAATAGGCTCAGCCTGTAATTAAAATAAATCAATCCATGGACTTTCATTGGAGTAGAATTGTAATTTGGAGACTCATTTAAAAATGGGTTTGAATAGGTTAGGCCTATATGGATTAGGCCAGTCCACGGACCAACTTCTTTCTCTCTTTTTTCTTAGTTTTTGGGCCATGTCTTCATAAAAAGAAAGAAAGAAAGAATTAGAGCCTACTTCATTTAAATCCAAATGGCATATTGTTTAAAAAACTAATAAAGCCCACTTCGTTTCAACCCAAATCCAATTAAAGCTTAAATCAATTACACAAAAAGAAAAAGAATAAAAATCAAAATTTGACATTATTTTTAAAATTTTGACTAAAATGTTCAAAAAGCTAAAAAAAAGAAAAGAAAAGAAAAAGAGCCAAGCTACAAAATTGGTTCAGTCTATTTTACGATTAAACTGAATTATGTAAAATTAAACTCATTTAAAAGTAGGTCTAAATGAACTTGACCCATTTAGGCATGCATCCATATGGATTGGGGCCCAATCCAATCCAACCTACCCATTTCACACCTCAGTGTATATGAGCTTGTTACACTATATTTTCATTAAAAGGAACATCGCCAAAAGAATAGAAACCTGTAACAAAAGGCTCAAGTGTTGGACAATTAGTAACAAGAGAAGTTATAATGTGTCTTTACTTTGTTTAATAAATAAATGTCACTTGTCAATTTTTGTAATTTTTAATATTTTAAAAATTAAAAATTTTCACTTTTAATGTGTGTGGATCCCACAAATTGACAAAAAGACTATCAAGTAAACAATTGACTTTCATTCAATGTTACATGCTATAGTTAAAGCACTTAAGAATTTCTCTTATTACCAAAGGAAAAACAAATAATAATAAGTTTAGCTGATTGCCATATTCTCCATTAAATTTTTGACATTAACCCTTTTTTCTAAATGAGCTAATTTATGTTTTGATAAAAACAAAACGATTTTAGATGAACTTATTATTATTATTATTATTTTGCAATGAATCAACCTTGGATGACCCTGGTTCAATTGATGAAGACTTAGATTAAGCATTGTTTTAGTTAAAATGTAAATGCATGAGATTAATTTAGCTCAATTTTTGAATTTTTTTTAAGGTTTGCCTCAAAATTTACTAAAAATCTTTTAAAATTTTTTACAAAAAATAATTCAATATGTTCTTAAATAATTTATCAAATTCTTTAAACTTAAAAATATGTTTTAGATTAAAATATAAGTTTTGAAATGTTTTTAAATAGTTTTGAAATAAATTTAAAAAGTTTAAATTCAAAATCTTGCCTTGTGATTTGAATCAACACTTTTGAATTGTGCTAACAATTTTTTTCATTTTGATCGCAAGCCACTCAGATGTGTCAAAGAGTTTACATTTCAAGATTATTCGAATCGACATTTACACTATATTGTTGCGATTCGAATCATAAGGTTTTGAACTAGCTCTTTGTGATTCTAATCATAATTTAAATTTTGAATTCATGATTCTGATCACAGAGGGTAATTTTTGAAATAATGCTCATTTTACTGTGTGTTGTTCTTACTTGCTATAAATACTCTGTTGATCCCAAATAAAATAGTTAGAAATTGCAGAAAAAGAATGGATCTTGCCCTTATCTCATTGGAGATTTATATACACCAGTATCTGATTCAAATTCATTTGATTTTATATGTAAAAATGTGATAAGCAGTAATTGAATGAAAACATAAAGATAAAAAATGAATTGCAGAAATAAAGATTGTGTAGAAAAAAGATAAGAATTGAACACAAACCTTTTAAAGTGGTTCAACTTGAATTGAAATCACAATTCAAGTCTACTCCACTTGATCTTTCTTAACTGAAAGACCTCTAAATTATAATAGAAAACTATCAGGATTGACAGGCTCCTAAAATGCCAATCTTTACAACAAAACCATAAGAAATTAAAAGATTTCTTCTAACCTAAAAGATTTACAACAGGCTTTTCTAAACCTATATAGATTTCTAAACCCTAGAAATCTTAGAAAAACAAAATAGAATTAAAAAAAAGAGTTGGAAATACAGTACCAACATTTGAGATGAAAATCCCAAACAAACTAGAATAAACTAAAGTAGACTTGATCCAAAAGATTTGCAAAACTTTGAAGATTGTAAGAGCAGTTTGAGTTTTTCTCTCTAAATCAGTTTTCGCACTTGATTGATATGAAAAACTATGTAAAAATCTCATATATATATATATAGAAGGTAGTTGGGCCAGAATAACTACCATAACTATCTATAACGAAAAAATAGTTTTTCAATTTATACATTAATATAATATCGATTATGGTATGTTATTCACTAATGCATCGATTTGAAATCGATGTATAATGTGTTTTTTGAAGGCTTTTCATCGATTACAACTCGAAGCGGTGAAATTCCCAAACCTTCGGCAATGATTTTTGCTCAATACATCGAAGTGACTTCATTTTAACTGTGAAATTTGCCTATACATCGAAGTAACATCGATTTGCCTATGAGATTTTTGTTCATACATTGATGTCGCCTATGAAGATCTTTCCCAGTTCTTCAGTGCATCGATGTTGCATCAAAGTATGCTGTAGGATTTTCTCTTAAAAAGGTTTTTCTCACTTCATCATTTAAAAAATAATTGGATCAAATACTGTTTAAGTTTATTTACATAAAATCCTATTAAAATCAAAATCCTAAACACTAATCTTGAATCT
>JANHAO010006287.1:0-21536 GCA_026873985.1 Saraca asoca
TCTAAGATTTTATTACAGTTTGATGTAGTTTTCTGCATGATTTAGAATCTAGAAAACTACGAATTAG
The DNA here is from genome assembly GCA_026873985.1 of Saraca asoca. NCBI lineage: Eukaryota > Viridiplantae > Streptophyta > Magnoliopsida > Fabales > Fabaceae > Saraca > Saraca asoca. Next base: position 68 of record JANHAO010006287.1, read on the forward strand.
ATTATGGTAATTTAAAGTGTTTTTCCAACATTTTGTCATCATGCATCCCTAACCTCATGTTTTTATCAGGCTTTCATGTCCTGCTCTGGAAAGGCAATGCCCTTGTCCCACAGAAAATTTTGTACAAAAGTTGACCAAGAGTCATGACAGATAAAAGAGGAGATTTGGCAAGGAATTTGTGTAATTAATCTCATTTCTTGAAACAGTTTATTGCTTCAAACAAATACAATGTAGAAGAGGACAGAATGATTCTATAAAATCTTATGAACAATCCATGAAATTAAAGATGTTTGCCCTACATTGGATCACTGTCAGTAGACTTCTCTATTACTTCTTTGTATACATTTCCATGTGAAGAACTCTTCTGTAGTTTCCTTTCCTTTGCCGAATATTCACAAGTGAACTAACTCTTTTTGAGTCACTGACTGTGATTTATGCAGAGCCTATAAGAATGACCACCTTTGCTTCTAAACTCAACAAGCTGTAATTCCAGAACTTTGGTCAAAAAGAACAATTATATTACAATGCAGAGATGGAAGGCACAAAAACTGGAATTGCTGAACCAAGATTATAACTTCCCAAGTGGCCAGGTCTTCTAAGAGTTGGGAACAAAGGTGCCAACATATCCAAAGGCCATGATGAAGAAGGTAATTGCTTGTATAAACAGGAATATGAAGTAGTGGTTTTTTCCAAATAGAACATCATAGCAGCCACAGAAGAACAGGTAGAATCCAACTCCAAGCTCTAACAAATGAATCCTAAAAACATATTTGCACGGAAAGCATAAACATAAGTTAGGCATCATCTAACACATAAGTGAAATTTAGAATGCAATATATATTATTTGATAGGAAAATGTCAGCTGCAAACTTCTCTAAATGCATAACCATTGTTAGTCAAACTGCCAAGGCTAGTTTGACTGCATGCCAGTTTGACATAGACTGTGTCATCTAACGACTTTAACTCAAATTGTGGTACGTGAGTAGATTTGAAAAGAATTGTAAATAAAGGAAGTGTGAGTAGTACTATTCTTTACGATAACTAAGCCAGGCTTGAGAAGAATCTGTACCTCTCTCCAATCCTGAATTTTGGTTTCTTGGGTGCTTTAGCAGCTGCTTTAGCCTTGAGAGCATCTCCTAGTTTTTCAGTGACAATCCATTCATTCACTCGGCTAGCCTCCAGCAGGCCAATAATGGTTGCCTTTGTTCTATGCAGAGACATGACATTCTCAAAGAGAATCCAGAAGACCAGTAAGTGAAGTGACCTGAATACAACAAACACTGAACAAAGTCAAAAAAGCTCAACTTCAAGAACTTCGCTGTACCATTTTAAGACAATTGGTCAAATCTTATGCAACCAACATAATAATAATTTTTTAAAAAATGCTATTCTTACTTTCATTTATTCAAAACTTCCTTTAAAATTGCATCTATCAAGCAATTTACGTCAAATTGGCCCCACTTATTTTAAAACAAAAGAGGCAATTTGAATTTGATAATATCATACATGCAGTTGCTGGGAAGTTGTAAATAAAGTGACATGTAAATGGTGGTTTGCTGTCATAGAAGCAAATAGAATAAATGAAAGCTTAAAAGAAATGAAGACCTTGGAGTGCCAACTGCATTTAGAAGGGTAATGGTGGAAGGGATATATACAGCTCCCCACCTTGGGACAGCAACCTCAGGAACTAAAACAGTTGCTGGCAAAACAATGCAGTAAAACACGAATGTGTTGATGTGGGCCACCACCTTTCGAACGAAGAAGAAGCTGTATATCACATGTATCTTCTTCCACAGAGAAACTTTCTGCAGCAAACAAAATATGAAATTTCAAAGGGTAAACACACATTACTATTATTGATCAAATTCTTGACTTTTGGCACATTTCTAAGAAATAACCTTACTTTGTTTCTTACAATCTCCATAACCATTTTCCTGAAAAGATTGGCTGGCCCACAAGACCAACGATGCTGCTGGTAGCGGTAGGCCTTGAAAGTACTTGGCAATTCATTTTTAACCTGTTGTAAAATTGACAAATAGTTCATGTCAAACAAAATGTTGGAGAAACATTAAATCTGAAGGAACATGAATCTTCCTCTGTCTCCAATCCATCAACTCACTTTCAATGTCACTTTGTACAAGTCATCACTACAACAAATTCCCAAAAATACCCACTTCCCACCTGAGATGGCCTTGTACAAAAAGCCAACTCGTTTTTTCTTTTAGATACCAAATAACCATTTAAGTAGTGTTGCAATTTCTTCCACCAAAAATTTTCAATTTTATTGCAGTTATAAAAAAAAAACATATATAGTAACATGAAAATAATCAAATGCATTGAAAAATCTAATTCTGACTATTCATGCAAGATATTGTAATCAAAATTTGTTTAGTTGTGAATGCATAGGGGAGTTAGAAGAGTGAGAGGTGAACCTGCAAATCGGCCAAGTAAAGGAATTTCCATCCTTTGAGACTAGCTCGGACAGCAAGGTCCATATCTTCCACGGTGGTCCTATCCTTCCATCCACCAGCTTCTGTGAGCGCCGAAATTCTCCATACTCCAGCAGTTCCTGTATCACCATTGTAACATGTACGAATTAGAATTGGCTCTAAAAAAAATTCCACGTATAAAAGTTTTAGGCATCAGATTGTTAATACCATTGAATCCAAAGAAGGCGTAAGTGGAGGAGCCCACTTCTTGTTCCACTGTGAAATGATAATCCAGCGACATCTCTTGCATTCTTGTCATCATACATTCATCCGCATTCACTGAAGCAAAGAAAAAAATTAAAAAAAAAAAAAAACATTTTGTATTTTAGAGAAATTAAATATTAAAAGACTAATGCCACGTGGACAACTTTGGTGGCATGAATTGAATAGATACTGAGTGGAGAATGAGGTCCACCATTCAGATTGCACATGCAGTTGCCGCAAACACAAAATCAGCAATTTATTGTGTGCAGTTATGAGGATACGCGGTTCGAGCACATGTGGGTTGTCGTATTAATTTTGAAAAGTATGGGGTCTCTTTCTGCAATTAATATGTTTGAATTAGTCTAAATTGTAGCACTTGCTTAGTCTGCATTGTGGCGTGTATGACTCTGAGCTTAAACGCACATCGGGAAACGTGGACTCAGTCTCCAGAATCTGGTCCATTTCGCCATTTACTCGTGCAGATACAGATAGCATATGTTTCTCCAACAAAACGATTGTCGCTTTGTATTTCTCGAAAAACAAAAAAAAATTAATTATGCTATGTAGATTTATTTAAAGATATTTTTAGATTTATTCTTGCACATAAATTATAAAATCCATGATTCGTATAATAAAAATGAATTTAAAATCTTCAAAACCATTTAAAAAAAAAAACAGAAGGATGTACAATACCAGAAAGATAATATTTTTAATATTTTACTATTTATTTTTAAAATAAGAGAATGAATTTATATTTATTAGAATAAGTTACTTACACATTCTTCCTAAGGGTGACACACTAGTCTGGATCCGTTTATATCTTAGAAGTCTGCAATTTTTACCCATATAAACATTGGTCGAATGTTATACTAACCTTGTTGTCTTCTAAAGGAGTCATTATTCAATGACCACCATACATAAAACTTCACCCAATCAAACAAAAACCAATTATTTTTTTGAATCATAGTTAACATCTATGATGACTTTTCATGACAGATCAGATTATACCACAAAGATGCTTCTCTATTTACCATTCTCAACTTTCCACGTCATCAGACAATTACAAAAAGAAAAAAAAAATAACACTCGTTTTAGATTGTTTTATTACTATTATTTTCTGGACCATAGTATTTAGTGTGGGTCCCAACAACGTTAAGCAAGATAGAAAAGCAAACGTGTCTTAAATCTAAGGCAAGCATCCTCAAACCAAGCAGACTTTCCAAAACAAAAAATGACCCACCGACAGTTTTTGTTAACCAAAGTCATTTTGTTTTTAGAACATACCACGTAAATACAGCCGCCATTACAAACAAGTAATTTAATTACACTCATTAAATTAAATGAATAGAGTCAGTTTAATTAAATTAAAATGTCTGATTAATATGAGTTTCAGAAATGGAAGAACTTAATTAGGAAGAGTGATTTAGAGAAAATTACCAAACTTCCAACGAGCCTGAACAAGGGCGAGTTGAGGGTTATGTAAGAGGAAAGGAACGGTGCGCCAGAGGAAATCAGGCTCCGGTTGGAAATCAGCGTCGAAAATGGCAACGTAGTCGCACATCTTCACGTAGCTTCGCTTCATCCCGTCCTTCAAAGCCCCTGCTTTGTAGCCATTCCTGTTGTCCCTCACCTCGTACTTTATGTTTATCCCTTTGCTTGCCCATCTCTGGCATTCTAACTCCACCAACTCCTGCATTGTCAATTCAAACCCAGAAAATCATTCCCTATGTATTTCTAATTTCATGCTCTTCTTGTTGAATTTTAAAGATGTTTTTTTTTTTTTTTGGTCGATCCGAGAATTATCAGTTTCTGAACTTCAAAATTGATGGAAGGAGAAATTAATAAACATAATTAAATCAAATCTGAAATATCCAATACAAGGGTGAGTTTTGGTGCCTACCTTGATTATTGGGTCAGTTGAATCGTCAAGAACTTGGATTATGATTCTATCAGAGGGCCAAGAAAGTCCACATACAGCTCCAATTGAAAGCTGATAAACCTGTATTCAGAACCACATTAAACTCAAAAATCATGGCCAAAATGCTGCACTAGTAATAAACTTCATGAAAAACAGATTGGAGCGAGCAAATTAGCAGAAGAAATTGAAAAGCACCTCTCTTTCATTGTACATAGGGACTTGAACAAGAACCATAGGATAAGCAGAGTTTCCAAGCTCCACATCGTCCATGATAGGTTCCCATTTGTAACGCTTCTCTGGTTTTCGACCAAACAGCTTTACCAGAACAATGACAACGCCCATGTAAACCCTCTCCGCGAAGAGCATCAACGACATGAACAGACACAAAACGACTGCCATTCTCAGCAGAGGAACAATCAACGGGGCTTTGATTTGATTCCAAATCAAACCGAGTTGAAAGCTAATGTCGTCTCTGGCACCTTGAAATGTATCGGGAAGTACAGTGCTCGATGAAAGCCTCTCCATTTCAGGATTTTCTTTCACTCACTCTGTTTGATCGTTCAGAAAAAACAGAGGATTTAAAGAAGTAGGAAAAATGGGTTTTGATTTTGCTTCAGGGTGAAGCGACAGAATGGAGGTAGAGCTGGAATGTCAGTCAGTGATTTATGCTCAGAAAACCCCACTATGAAAGAAGCATTCACAGGGAAGCAAAATGAAGGGAGACCAGAAACTTGCAAAAGGCAAAAGCTGTTTCTTGCTTCAACTCTAAACACTGTCCGAGAATAAAAACACCTCTGATTCTGTGATTAAATGGAAACTGAAGTGTATTTACTCACAAAACTGGAAGCATGGAATAAATTGAGAATTTAGAATTACAAAAAGGAGAGGAAATGCTTGTTTAGGTAAGAGCTAGCTGTGGCTGCTCTTTCTGTGTGTTTCTCCTTTTCTCTGTCTCTAAGCTAACATTCACATTTTATAATGTGTTTTGCCCCTCCCTATGCCTCAATACATATAAGTGTGCGGCACTTTGGGAAATTACTCTTCGGTAGGCGACCCTATCTTCGCATTATAATTATAATTTTTTTAATTATGTTTTGTTGTGACTTCGAAAAAATTATATAAATATGTACTTTTGTTACTTTATCATTAAAAATTATAATTTTTATATAAAATTTTGTAATTTTTATTAAAAATTATAACTTTTTCATAGAAGTTCAAAAAAATTATAATATTTTTATTGAAATTGTGAATAATAAAATTATAATTTTTTATATATTTATTGTACACAAAATCCATATATACTTATGATTTTTATGTTAAATTTTAATAATAATTTATAAAATTTATCGATAACAAATCCCAATTTTTCTAGTTAACACATTATAATTATAATCTGATTGTTAGCAATCAGGGTGTGGCCATTTGTTCTCTTCCGATAAGTGACTATTGCCACCAGTGACCAGCTTATTTAACGGTACACAAATTACATTGACAAATTTTGAATAATTATTTTTTTTTTATATTTCAATTTTTACTTTCTTATTCGCACATTTTAATATGCAAATTTTCAAATGTCACCTATATATGAAAAGATGTAGATAAACCAGTGGAAATAGGAATTTTGAGTAGCATAATAGCATTATCAACATATTTATCCCTCACTTTTTATGGGATTGATTACTATTTTCTATAATATTTAGATATTGAAAATTTTATGAATTTTTTTCTTTTACTGCAATCACAAATTAGTTTATCTATTTTTTAATAATAAGATAGCAATTACATTTTTCCAAGTTCCTGTGAAATGGTACTTTTAATTTAAGGGTTTTATTTTCATGGGCAGTTTTTTGACTTTTTGACCGGTACAATTCTGGACCAAAAACTTTTTTCCAATATAACGTCATTTTGATAGTATTTCTTTATGTAATTTTTTTTTTCTTTCAATTTTTTTGAAGGAAAAATTTTGGGAACTAACGGTCTTGGTGGGGAGACGTTGCTGTTAGCAAAGTCTTCTGCCACACTTCTACGAAGTTGACCAGATTTGAGGTTATTCAAAACTTCAGCTTTTCATATAATTTTATTTTGAAATTGGTTGTTGGTAAATATTTGCAGGTAAGGTTTTGGTAATTATTGAAAAATGTAGTGACTTTTTAAGAAAGTTTAATATAAAAGTAATCCTTTGTATAAAATCTTGTAAATTTGTCATAAAAAGTTATAGATATATATAAATTTTACATATAATAAATATATAAAAAATTATAATTTTATCATTTAGTTGCATAAAAAAATTCTCAAAAAATTATTTTTATAAAAAGTAATAAATTTTAATAAAAAATTATAATTAATAATATTTAATTTTTATTTAATAAATAATATCTATCTAAAAATTATCACTTTCTAAATTTTCATATTATCTTTAAATATTAAATATTGAATTTGATATTTCATAATTTACTTTTTTTTAAATTTTATTGATTTTGAATGTTTATAATAATTTTAATTTAAAATATTTTTAAAATTTCATAATTTTTTAAAATGTATATTTTCTTGAAGATAATATATTAGTTATGATAATATATAAATTCTTATTAATTAAGTAATTGAATTTTTTGGTATGAAATAGTTAATTTAAATTTTTGAATAAAACAATTTATAAATAAATTTATGAAAGTATTAATATATTAAAAATAATTTAAAACATAAAAAATTTAATTTATGTAAAATATTAATGTAACAAGTTAACTAAATTAAAAGAAATATAATACCTATTTATAAATAATATAAATATAATTATATCAATTATATAATTATCTAATAAATAAAATTATAATAAAAGTTTGTTTGTTTTTGAATATATTATAATTTATAATCTAAACTCGTATTATAAATTATTATCAAATAAAATTAATTAAATTTATGCACTACATAAGATATAAAATACTGTGTAAATATTTTGCATGTATTAAAATTTTATCCAATAGATAGAGACATCGCAAAAAGTTTTAAAAAATTTATCTTTTCATCAAACTTTTTGCGAAAAGTGTTCGAAAAAAGTATGATTTTTTTTATAAAATTTCCAAGTTCTTTTTCATTACCTACATATTTTTCTGTCCTGTGTTCATTATTCCTAATTCAATTATATTATAAAAGTTTTCAAAATCTCTAATGTGCTACGACTAAGGGGAAAACATTGAGATAATTAATTTAATTATTTGGATCTTTACCAGAATATTCTAAGAAAGTGAGCAAATAAAATTTAATTGCCTTTATGATGGAATAACAAGGTAACATCTATTAAAGAAAAAAATTAAAAAAGAAACTATTTAAATAGTATGAGAAAGAATAATTAATACAATTAATTTAATTGTTTGAAGGTTTAATTGAGTTCTATTATAAGAAAGTGAGCAAATTTCTGTTCCTTTTGAATTTTTTTCTGTTAAATAAAATTTTATTGCTTTTGTGGTGCGAAAAAGAAGATAATATATATTAAAGGGAAAAAAATAAAAGAGAAACATAAATAAATGGGAAAGTTTAATTAATACAGTTAATTTAATTATTTAGAGGTTTACTTGAGTACTTTAAGAAAGTAAACAAAGTTTATTTCCTAACTGATTTTATCAATTAATAATATTAATTATTTATATAAAGATATTCAATATAATTAATTATTTATTATTAATTTTTTATATATAAAATATTATATAAAGATATAAGTATATTTTTTAATTTATTTGAATATTATTTTATTTTAATAATATTTTAGATTTTAAAATATTATTTATCAAAATTTTTAAAGAAATCATTGTAATTTATTATTCATTATATATTTCTTTGAAAAATAAATAATTATAATTTATTATTTATTATATTTTCTTTAAAAATAGAAAATATAATTTATTATACTTATTAGATTTTCTTTTAAGAAACAAATAGTTATAATTTTTAATAATTTTTTATTAAAAAATAGATAATTTTAGATAAAAATATTTTTTTATTATTATTAATTATTATTATTATCATTCCTCATATTATTATTTCTTATAAGTGGATAGTAGGAGAAAAATGAATGAGGATCAAATAATATATTTAATACATATGAATTAATTACAAAATGATTTATTATAAAATATAATTCATGCATGTTTTTTATAAGAATTTTTTTTTCTATATATCAAGAGTAAGGATGTCAAAAATTAAACTGATCAAGATAATATTATCTTTTTATATTCTACTATTTAATCAAACAGTTAAAATCTTTCAAATTAACTAAAAACTAATGAAAAAACTGTTTACTAAACACTTTTTTAAACTATAATCAATAGAATTTTTTCTTTATTAAAATAATTAAGAGATAAATTTTTCTATAATTTTTCCACCATTAAATAAGCTATGGAATAGTCCTTTTAATTGAGAAAATAGTCATGCCCTAACAAATACTAATTAATAAATTTAACTTTTATTATAATTTATATAACATGATTCACAAATTAATACTTGTACACTTAAATGATAATCTTTAAATATATATTACTTACCTAATAATTTTTGAAAATAATGATGCTAGACTCACATTTATTTTTCTGGACTAAATACTTGTAAGATTATAATTTATGATTAGATTATTTCCTAAGTACAAATCCAATGATCGAAAAGTTTGTTTTCTTGTTACTAACAATCAAGGTTAACAAAATGTAGCGCTGGTCAATGGTCACATAAGACTTTAATATATATATATATATATATATGTATAGATTGTATAAATTTATATTATAGGGCAAGTGCAATTCTTTGGGTGTGTCTGTGTAGTCTTCTATTTTAAAATTTCTAAAATATACTTAATTTAAATTTTTTTATACTGAGCGATAACTATTTGATACATCATCACCGTCAATTAGATAAAAAAAAATTGGGGATGAAAATGTATCAAATAAATGCAAAACTTGTTAATAAAAAATTGACAATTAAATAAGAAAAGAATTTAAATTCACAAGATAATGTCTCAAATCTTTATTGACTTATGCTATATTTGAATTATATAGAATGAAAAAGAAAATTATTGTATAATATTTTTTTTATTTAGGAATTTTATAAAAACTCTGGTTTTAACAAGTGAGTCATTTCAAGTCTCAAATTTTAAATAAGTACAATTGGACTACTTATGTTAAATTGTTGTTTAATGATTAACACGACAATACTATATGAATTAGGTCTTCAAACATTTTATTTTGTATGAACTAAGTTTTATAATATCAAATTGACATCCAATAAATTATAACAATTCAACATCCAAGGTTTAATTGCATAATTTGAAAATTAAAACATAAAATTGTCTACATTTCTAAACTGAAAATTTTAACACAGACCCGATTGGAGAATTTGTATTTGACGAAAATACCATTTTAGGGACCTTTTTTTAATAAAAAAAATACTGACCATTTTCAGGGACCTGATTTGGATTATTTATTTATTTATTTGTGCCTGCATAACGCTCCGACTCTGTTGAGGTTTGATACTAAGAACATTCTAAAATCAGATATAAAATTAGAAAATAAGAATTGGCATTATTGGTAGTCTTGTGATTATTAAATAGATTATATTTGATTTAAATGTCAACATCTTCAACTACTTGTGTAGAGTTTCATAGTCGTCATGCGTAAGGAAGGTTCGTTGCAAATAATTTTTTCCATCAAGTGTAGTCTAACGATAAAATGAAAAAAAAAAAAAAAACTGGTTATTTTGTTGAAATTTTTAAGTTCGAATTTTTTATTAATGTATAAAAAAGATATAAAGGAAACAATAATTCTTGTGACACTCGTAAGAGGAGAATTAATTTCTTTTTTTTTATATTGTTCCAAATTATTATCTACCTTCAAATAAAGATGAATTGGAAATAGCTAAATTTTATTTTATTGTAAATAATTTTGTTAAATAATATTTAAATTTTAAGTTTAAAAAATTTTATTTTATTTATAATTTTTATTTTAATTAAATTTATGTCATTGTGAAAAGATTTAAATTTAATCCAATATCAATATAAATCAATTTTATATTATTGTCCACTAATGTATTATCACGCTATTAAAAATTTATTAAATTTTTTAATTATTAGTGCAAACTTTTAGTCACCTTTCCTTCTTGTCGACATGACATTTTTATATTCATTTTTATATTCATTAATAGTGTAAAAAGTTATTATTATAGATAATTTTAGATATATACAAATGAATTGGTAAAAACTCAACAGACGAGTCCAGTTGACTAAAACAATTCAAAATCGAGATTGTTTGAGTAAGGCACGAGCTTGCCAAAGCACAAATTCAGGTCATTAGACAAAAACACTAGATTGCTAGGCTCAAGCTCAGATTACGGGACGAAGACAGTAACTCTAAGTCGATTGACAACAAGCCCCAGTCCGTTAGTCGAAGCGTACCACCTCAACTATTTTCCAAAAAATTCATTGGCTAAACCTGACAAGTCACTCAACACAAGCTCAGATCACCAAACAAGCGATTTCATGCATTAGTACAGAACGCCAAAGTCTAACTTACAGACACCAACTTGCAAGGCCCACTCGCATAAATTAGTCTGCAGAAGCCGACCTATATAAAAGGGAGAAATAGATACAATAGAAAGGTCCTCAGAACATATACTATAACTCTATCAAATTTTTAATAGAGAAATAAAAATTATCGTGGACGTAGGTGTTACTAGACTTTAGCTTAACTATGTTAAAAAAATCTTCTTTGCCTTTACTGTTCTTCCTCCATCCATTTCTCTTCTTTTAACCAGTTCATAGTTTGGGGATTATTGGACTTATTTGGTTAACAGGATTTGAACTTATCAAATTTTACAGTTATATACTAACAATGAATTAAATATGAATTATTATTAAATTTATTAAATATTTTATTAGAATTCATTTTGGCATAAAACATATTATATCAAAAACTTTACCCTCTTCTACCATTTTATTTTTGACAAAAGAATTCTATACATTTTTCAGTATATTTTAAACAAGAGAACTTATTTATAAATTGTTATGGGCATTCTTTAGACTAAGTGAAATGAGCCAGTAAAGGCATAACAAACTAGACTAAGGCAAAAAGGCTGACCCACTTTGGAGCCATGTCGCAGAAGCCAGTCAATAGAGTGCCTTGTAGCGAGCTTGAAGCCTCCAGCAGTCTAAGGCCTCAGTGAGCTCTCCCTGGCGTAATTGAACATAGCTCATGTCCAGTTAACAGTATGAAACACACTTTCAACTAGCTAATTAGCTTTTGAAAACTAACAATGATTTGTTCCGTATTTATTATCCGATGCCAAGTATTTATTGCCTCATGTGGCTGTAATCATAGTTTTATAATGTTAAATTACAACTTGTAACATTCTCTACTTCTATAAATAGCAGGAGAGATCATTATAGCAGATATAATAAAAAATACATACAAGAACCCTACAAAAACATCGAGAGAACTGTGAGTATTGTAACTCTGATAAACTGAGTAGTGAAACAATCACCAAAAGCAAATATAACTATCGTGGATATAAGGGTCATACTGATTTTAACCGAATTACGTTAAAAATATTATGTGTTTACTTTATTCCTATTCTTCTTGCTCTCACGTTTTCTTCATACTTTCGTGGCCTTTACAACAGTTTGGGTTCCTGAACTCTCGGTTGATCAATTATCAAAATCGATCATCAATATAAATAAACTAAAATCATTATTTTTAATATAATTTTTAAATAATAAAACTCATTTACAATTAAACTAAAATTATTCCTATTAAAATAAAATAAGTTGAAATACAGAAAATTTGATTTTAAACAAAGCATCAAAACGTCGTCATTCATTAGATGTTTAAACAATAATTAGTTTAATATATTTATAAATGAAATCATGCAAATTGGATGTAGTTAGTAACTTAAAAGTCATCTCAATTCTAAGAAATATAAACAATTTACTATCTGATAATTTTTTTATTTATCATTATATCATCAAATATACATATAAGTTTGAATTTAAAATTTTAAATATATTTCAAATACAAAAATAAACCAAATTTTTAATAGTTAAGATTGATTTCTAATATTAGAATTTATTGTCAAATAAATTTAAATTAATCATTTTCAATACATTAAAATCTATAACAATTTTTTCAAATAAATCATTGATTTAATTTATATTTATAAAAATAATTCACTCTATGTGTCTAATTCAATTTACATACATATGAATCTGCAATTTGGTTGAATTATTAACATGCACATGCTCTTAGCACCTAGGTAGGATATCCTTAAAATAACGTTACAGTCATCTGATTTATATCTTTTTATATTGATTATGATTTTTTATACTATTATTTATAATTAATTTTATAAGAAATACAAATGAAAGCGTAAAAACATAAGAACATGAAAATAGACTTATTCATCTTTAAAAAATCAAACGTGTCCTATTAATTTATTGTGTCTATGATATAATCTGCTATATACATTCCAACCACTTGAATAAGATATAATAATCCGTCCACACGCATAGTCATAATTCCAAACTTAATAAAGTAATGAATAGTTCCGATTCGATTTCATTACATTAGTTCATATTAATCATTTACATGCGTCTGCCTAAGAAAAAAATATATTACATATCATTTTATTTTCCAACCGTCCACATCATAAGTAGAGAAAATAAATAAAAAAAACAATTTTGTTATTCTTTTCAACAAATGTCTACCACACATTGCATAGAATTTATTAGTTTTTATCATTTTTTTGAGTAATAATGAAAGTGACCAATTCATTAAATTTATATATAAAAATTTGAGATCAAATTTGAAATAAAAAATAAAATTTTCAAAACATTCGGATGTCACTTAAATAAAAAAATTCTCAAATTTTTCTTAATAACATAAGTGATATGTTAATTAATTAATATATACAAAATATTCAGATTTAAATATTAAAAAAAATCTAAAAGCAATATAAGTATTGCTGTACTTTTAAAAGTGTTAATAATATTATTATTATTTTTAACTATGAAGAAAGAATGAACTCTGTTTGCAATGGTGCTTGTTGGAAATTTCAAATATCTACCAACCCTATATTCTGCCGACCTTCGTACTATGTTCTATATTTCCGGTGCAGCTCCTCTCCTCTGACCTTTGATCCTTTTGACGTTTTCTGAACACCAACCTCACATAAATAAATAAAATTAAAAAGAGTACTACTTAGTTTGTTTAATTAATCAAACAATAATGCTCATAAAAATTTCACGAGTTGTTATCATTTTTTTTATTCATTTGAAATTATAAATATAAGCAGTTCAAATTACTTAAAATTAGATTTACATATAAAATTATTTATGAATTTAATTCTAAATATATATTAAATTTTTAATTTTTATGTGATTTTAAATAAGAGAATAAAATTATGACACGTGGCATACTCTCCAACTCAAAATTTGGCATCTTGCTATTGAAAACAACATAAATTAACCTACAAGTTGAATTTGTTAGTAGTCTCTTTTTTTATACATCATTATCAGCTAACATCATGTTAACTGGTCAATATATTCTAGTGAATATATGTTTAATCTTTCATTTAGAAAAATAAAACATTATCAATACTCAATAATGTCAACATTATTAATCATAAGTTTGATTTAACGTACGGTGCTGTATTCTCGACCTTTGAAAAATTGTTGTAGATCATAATTCACAAGTGAATCGAAGCATCATAGGATACAATTCGGATGGAGGAAGCGTCAAGAATGGAAACTTGCCCTAATAATCCAAAGAGGTTTGACTCGAAATTAATTTGCTTTAAGCAGGTTTAATTGACCAAGATCTGTCATTTTTAATTAAAGTTAATTTGATCGATACGATGCATAAGGTGTACATTTTGCATCTTTTGCAATGAATACTTTGTGAGGGTGGACAATGATGGAGTCATGATTTTTATCTTAAGAAATCAAATGTTAAAATTTCATGAAATACATATAATTTTAAAATTTTTTAAGAAATTAATTTAAAATTATTATACATAAATATAAAGATATTAAATTTAATTTTTTTAGAGATCACAACACCAATTGATCCCATCTCTCCTTCCCGAAATATAAATAGTCACAAATATTTCTTAATCTTCACCTAATTCTCATGTTTTAGTCAAATGCAAAATACTTTTGGTAATCAATAGTATTAGTACTAATTATAAATCAAGATTAACTTAAAATATTTGTGAATAACCTCCCTAGCTACCCACATAATGATTTATATTGGATTATTGTGAACATCATCTTTTTAGTTTTAAGTCAATGTCTTTGTAACAACCGTAGTGTCGGCAATGGATGCAAATCACATGCGTTTGAAACATACTTAAATTAATTAATATTAATTGAAGTTTAATCTGAGGCAAAGAGAAGTGCACTCAACAAATTGTTTGTTGGTAGATGGTAGTGAGTTTACTTTTCCTTTTCGAAGGCGAATAAATTCCCCATTTTTTGAAAAAAAAATTAATAGTTTATCCTCTCAAATTGCTTAATTAAAATTAATTATCAAAGTGACATGTTTATTGCAACTGTGTAGTATGAAGTTGGATTAATTAGTGGCATAACTTTAGTTCTAAAGCTGGTTCGTTGGCATCTCCTTAGGTCCAAAAAAACACATGGAAAAGATGCTACACATTGTTTTGTCCCTAAATCGTTTGATTCAGGAGCGGTGCTACTTTCTTTACAATTATTTATAATTTTTTTTTATAATTATGCACATTATATATTATTTAATTGTTTATTTATTTTTTGATAATTTAAAAATCAGTTGACTCTTTCATCATCTTTGTGTGCACATTCATGAACATTAAATTCAAGAAGAGTTATTGTTTAGTAAAAAAATTTTCCAAGCACTTACCAGTGAATTATAATAAAACTATTAGGAAATACTATTGATTTTGAACAGTTTAAAATAAAATTTTATTATATTTTAAAATAATATAAATTTAAGTTTAAATTAAAAAATTTATTTCAATTTATAACTTACGATTTAATTATATTTATATAATTATGAAATCAATTAAATTTATAAAAAAAAATTATTTGAATCCATTTTATTTTACTTAAAATGTATTATATAAAAAAAATTTATCCTTGTTCTAACATTCTATTTATTATTATATTATTAAATTTTATTTTTAATTAAAATCGATATATTTTTAAATATGATTTAAACAAAATCATTTTATTTATAAGTAAATTGGAATTATTATTTTATTTTACAAAATTTTTAAATAATAAAATTTATTTACAATTAAATTGAAATCATAATTGTTCAGTGCATGTATGGTTTATGTGTGTTTTCTAGACGAGACAGTCCATTCTTCCACGTTCCTTTTATCAGACTTGAGCTCTAAGGTTGTCTACTTGGCTTATTGTTCACAATATTTGACTACCATGAATTAAACAATATAATATTCCTCTAAGAAAATTTTTTAAACAATTATCTTTCCAAGTTAGTCTAAGTAGCTTTAAATCATAAAAAAATAAGATACAACAAATTAACTTTATCAACTCAACCAACTTAACAAGTTATTATACAATAAATTTCGTCACAAAAAATGTAATTCAAATAAATTATTTTTTTTTATGAAGGTCCAATACAAGACACGTGGAAAAAGAATGGTTGTGAAAAAGTGCAAACAGCTAACTTTGCTTTGGATTCTTTATTATAACTTTCTCAAGTTGATACCATTTCATATTCCTTATTATTCCTATGAATTATGGCCATCTAATTAACACTAATTTGTGGTGCTTAGCTAATCATTTTCACTATAATGAGAGAGCCATTGACTATTATGCATCTACTTATATCCATGCAATCCATTAATTACTGAAACTCAAAAAGCTTAATTGATATCATTTGATAATTTCATCCAACTAATTCTATCCATCACATTGATTGATTACCCTCACAAACCAATAGGATTCCTCCTTTTAAAGATAAAATTCACGTGGTTCTTGATAGCCTAAGATTTTGTTAATTACTATGAATTAATAAAAAATAACCTTTTTTCCTTACTCGTAATTCTACAGAAAATTAACAGATTGTATATTTTTATTATTAATTTATTTTTAAAACTTATAATAAATAAATCAAATAAGAACATAAATTTCAATATAAAAAAGTATTTCAATGAAAAAAAGTACTTAACTTCCTTTAAAATTAATTTAACAGAGATCAAAATAATTCAGTTGTCTTTGTCATATTGTGTGAGCATAGTAAAGAATTGTCATATCTATTTAATATCACTGTTTAGTGTGTCATATTTTGCTTGATTACAGCACTAATGAGTAGACTACACATTCTTTACATGATGACTCTGAAAACAAACCCCTTTTTTCTAAAAAAGAAACAATATATATTTCGCTTTAAATACTGTGACCATTTGCCAAACCAATGGCAGAGCTGATGCATGAACAGCCAACCCAAGAAAAAACAACCTAAGCCCATCTTTAAAATTAGGTTAAATTAGTGTAAAAAAGACAGAATTAACAAGAATGAACATCGAGTTACGACAACATCTCAATGTCACCAGGAAAGCTTACGAACTGGAAGCCATATACAACATTATTTTATCAAACACATAACAATAATGCAAGAGACAAATGGATTGTAATAAGAATCTTTAATAAAGAGATTTCTAACCTCAATTCATTAGATAAAGTTTATTATCTTCAATTAAACATATTTTATATTTAAATCTTATTATTAGTTATTTTAATAAATTAAAAAATTTATAAATATTATTATTGTGAATTTTTTAAAATAATAATGACATAAACTTTTAAACAAATCTAGCCTAATAGAAACAAAAAGCATGGTTCATATCAGAGTGCCAGCTAGCCAGCTGAAATTCAATCATTAAAGCTTTACTTTCACATCATGCTGTCAACCATGTCGATCTGTTTAACGTTTCCATTTCTTGAGCTTTCTATTGGTAGCTGAGCACGAAAAAGGATGACCATACAACCACTTTGATAGATCCATAGCATCTCGAATGGGAGACTAAGTTGCAGCCAACATGTCGTTTTACTTCAACCGTTCAAAGTTCTTTGAGAACAAGTTATTTCTCAGTTCCTTTTTTGGGCAATAAGAATATATAATTTGTAATAGAAAGGTCACCTTAAATTAAATTAATCTGATTACTATAATTCTGAGGAACTTCGACAAGATCTGGATCATCTTAACTGGCCTAACCGTGAAACTTCTCTTACCTGTCAACTTTGTCCTGCTCTTTTAAGTGCTTTTGAAACGCAAAATTACTACTTAGGGCAAGTCCACCAATAACTATTATAATAAAGAAAGAAGGGAAAGAGATTGCAAACTAACAAGTAATAACTAATTCCGATATTATATAGTAAATAAATTACAAGCAATTTAACTCAAACACCAATGTAAAATATTAAGAAAAGAAATAATTTTCATGTGATATCATGTTTCTGAATTGTGATTATAATTATGAATTGTAATTATAATTACATTATAATTAATAAAATTATAGATAAATATAAAAAAAATATAATTATTATAATAAAATTGTAAATAATTACAATTATAAAAAATTAACAACAATATCATTATAGATAATATTATGATTGTAGATCATAATTTAAAATCATATGTAGCATTATAACTTATCACATTATATATCAACGTTGGATCGGATTCTTCAAGAGAACAATTTATTATAACAACTATGTATCCTTCTGCTTGTAGGTTATCCTGGACTTGTTTCAGCAATTCACTCGTTTTATATATTTTTTTTTAATTCGATGTTTATGCTGCCATTATTACGTCGATCTTATGTAATCAAAACGATCAAGACTACGCCTCTAAGGAGTGCAAGGTGTGATGGTAACTTTGATTAAAACCGAAGAGATTATTTCACAACTTTGGTCCACTTAGATATTATTATTGAGTTAAACTTAATTATAGAAATTAGATATGCAGAATCAAGGATTTTCAAGAATGAATACATTCTTAAGAATGTGATTCCCAAGACTCAGTGCATCTCTTCATAATGATGCATGACCATGTCCATGTTTAATCCGCTCTCAGACTTGTGTAAATTTACAAGAATAATATTTCATGACCACGTTTAGTTAACAATTATACATTCTCAATGAACATCTACCATCCTCTTAAAATTATCTATGTGTGATTAATGGTGGATGGAGACAATGATACATTATTCTTAAAATAAATAATGAGTAATTTAGATTTTTTTGGTTATATTCAAACTCTTAGGCTGCACTACAAAAAAATATGTCTTTAGCAGTGATTTTTTTGTGCATTTAATCGTCGCTAATACACTTCGTGACAATTTTCGAAACTACGATAGATACATGGGTCAGGAAGTATTAGTGAAGGTTTTTGTTGCATTTAACGGTGATTTTTGAAAATCATTGGAAAAGTAAATATAGCAACGATTTTCTCTGTATTTAATAGCTGTTTTCTAGAAATTTAAAAAAAATTTATTTTTTTCAACGATATCTACTGCATTTAGCTGTGGTTTTTTAGCAATTTTTTTAAAAAAATTTATTTTTAGCAACAGTTTACAGTGTATTTAGTGATGGTCTTTCAATTTTTTTTTTAAATTTTTTTTTGGCGGCAATTAACTCTGAATTTAGCGACGATTTTATAGAATTTTTTATAAAAAAATTTAATTTTGGCGACAGTTTATGCTACATTTAGCACTTGTTTTTCGATTTTTTTTAAAAAAATGTTTTTGCTACATTTAACGACAGTTTTCCAGAATTTTTTTTAAAAAAATCGTCACTAAAATTGATTTTTAGATTTTTTTTCTTGTCCTAATTTTTCTTATATCTATTAACCTACTATAAGAATAATTTACAATAAATGTATACATTTTAAATAAATGAAACTGAATACAAATTTCATATTAATAATAAATATTTAAACATGTATTAGTCAAACATTAGAATTCAACAACTCTATACATAATTTAACAACAGTCAGAAGGTAGAAAATCAAGGTGGTACGTCATGACTAACGGAGGAAAAAGGCTTTGCATTTGCGACATGTTTACTTCTTGCATCTGGTGGCTGTAAAATAAAATTAGAACAAGTTATTATACTAACCTTAAGATTAACCAAAAACACATTAAAACTCATTATGCATGTCCTATAAAGCTTCTATAAAAATGTTAATTTGATATTTGCATATTTGCATAAATCATTCAGCACATAGAGTATAAAATTAGTACCCAGATAGCAATTTGCATATTTGCTGCAAAGCTTATTCAGCACATTGACAAGAAAATATATGCAGAAAATCATCCACAACAGCAAATATATGTAGAAAATCATTCACAGCAATAATAAATGCATCAAACATAGCAGGTATTGTCCAATTTCTAGAAGCTAGCTTTAACTTATGATTTATATGCAACAAATACAACAGCAACAAACATACCTAATATATCTAAATCAATGTAGAAAATCATTTATAGTAGCACATAGAGTATGAAATTAGTACCCAACTAGCAATTTGCATATTTGCTACAAAGCACATTCAGTTAGCAAGGCAGAAAATTAATATAGAAAATCCAATTTCTAGAAGTTAGCTTTAACTTATGATTTATATGTAGCAAAATACAACAGCAACAAAAGCAGCTAATCTATTAGCAATAATCAACAAACATAGCTAATCTATCATCAACAAGTAGATAAAAGAATAGAAATTTACTAGTGGAGGATGGGCTATCAAATTAACAATTTCTTTAGGCACTATCCTAAACATTCTTTGAAAAACTGATGCCAACGCTCCTTCCATAGCCAATTGTCTTTCATGTTCAAAAGTTAACTCTACCTCCAAACTTTGGACTCTTGCCTGCATTTGCTCACTAGAACTAGGGCTATTGAATGTCATGCCACTAAACTGTCGAGAAGCTTTGCCAAACACATTTGAAGGGGATGGTCAAAGCTCAAAGCTCAAGCCTGTCCAGAGTGTTCTTTCCCAAATACCTTTGCCATGGCATCATCCTGTGACATGGCCTGATATTGCAAAGAAGGGTCTTGGGACAAGATCTCTTCAATTTGCTCTTGTAAAAGTAGAATATCTACTACATTAACATATTTGTGAATGTGTAATCCTATAACATAAAACATGAAACAAAAACTAACCCTTTTATCTTTGGTTGCTTCATTAACATAAGTGTTGTCCGGCTTCTCATGAACATGAAACCATAAATCTATTCTTCCTACCAGACGACCTTGCTTTTCTACCTACTTAAGAATATATATATATCAATTCAGATAGTGTATCTTAACTTAGATAATGTATCAATACTTAAATAAAAAGGTGTGAAAGAAAATCAATTCAGTTCTTTTGCTAACAAAGCTTTTAGAGCCAGCTGTGTGTGGAACTAGTTACTTCTAGCGATTTGATGCATTTTTCCTATGCATATCCTATAATAAGAAGGAATCATTATTATTGACATTTGTATATACATTTTAATTAAATAGTGTACTTACATTAGACATTATTTTATACTTTTCCTCATTATTTTTGTCAACAAACGTCTTCCATTGATCCCAAGGAACCCCATCTGGGACCTTTTTATGCATTTCCTCCAAATTCAAGGAGGAATCATTGAACTCATGCTATATCCTGCCCTTGAAGTCCCTTCACTTTCTGCTTGATTTCTTAAGTGTGCAATTCTTTGCAACAAGATCTGGCACATCAAAGTAAAATCTTGACTTCAAAGAATAAATAAAATAACTTTTGTTAGTTTATATAATGAGTATGATGTCAAATACAAATAAAATGCACAATTTTTTTAC
>JANHAO010006288.1:0-21534 GCA_026873985.1 Saraca asoca
TAGGCTTTTTGCATTTGATATTCTCTTTAATTAATTGTTTACTTTCTTTCTTGCTTTAAGTGATTTCTTATTCTATTTTTTTCTTTTTTTTTATTTTATTTCTTCATTATTGATTTGGGTAGTAAAATTGTAAAGATTCTAGTAATTGAAATAAATTTCCTGTGGGATCGACTCGTATTGTCGGTACTAACTACAACTATACTGTGCACTTGCGGATATTTAAACATCAATCACAAATCTTATTAGAAGAGTCCAAAATCATATTAGAAGGCTTGAATTTTCCTTAGAGGAGTAAACCCGAAAGGGAATGAGTTGATTTAGGAGGAATCCATTGTGCACTATCTATGGATGTAAGGAGCAAACTGTAATGCTGATCCATAAGATTAAAGATAAGATGCTAAGGAGTTAGCATATCATAGTTGCATGGCAAGTGGCAATAATACCCGCATAGTGAGCTAGAGCTACATATTTACTTAGTGGAGTAGTAGCAATGACATCAAGATGTAGCAGACTAGTGCTACATAGTTACAAAATAGATTATTGTTAGTACACTATCTACTAATGAATTTCTAAGAATTTTAGAATGCAAAATAGGAAAAGATATTTTGAATACCTTAAAGACTACCTATAGTTGCAAAATTAAAGATGATTGCAAAAAGGAAGAATAACATTGCCTGATGGCCAAGCATAATGAAAATTCACAGGTTTTACAGTATCCTTTATTCTTCTATAGTTCTTGTGTTAGTGACTTTAATAATGATTCCAACAATTAAATAGATGATGATGATTCTGATGGCCTATATGAAGAGATTTATGAAGCATTGACCAAAGCCAATAAGGAGATAAAGAAATTAAAGAGTCAAAATGAGAATATGGTAAAAAATATTGAGAAAATTGAAAATGACAATGCTAACTTGAATGTTGTAGCTTAAAAATTAGTTAGTGAGAACAAAACATGCGAGAACTATAAGCCCTACAAGCTAGAGATAAAGAAATTGAATAAGATGTTATAAGGCTTTCCTAAAATTAGTGAAAAACTTAATGGCATGCTTGAAAAAAAAATTTTACAAAATAAAAATGGCTTAGGATATAGATAGTAATAGTATAAAAGATTTAAGAGATGGAGTCCTGCCTATATCATTTGCTATTGTTGCAATCATAACAGCCATCATATTAGAGACTATCCATTTATAAATGGAACATATCTATTAAAACCAAATGAAAAACTAGTGTGATTACCAAAATTATCTACTGCTAAGAATGTTTCTTTGGATCTTACTAACAAATTTGGACTCAAAACTTACTAGGTAATAGCTAAGCAAATTTGATTCTAGTTTTGCAAGTCTGTGTAAGAGAAAAGAAAGTAACTCATGATGCAAAACAAAAGTTGTAATCACTACAAGACAGACATTGATAAACTTCTTAAACTTTAGCAAATTTCCTTTTTATTTGATTTGTATGTTGCAAGTACTAACTAAAGCAAAAAAAATGTTGATGAGTTTGTTTTGTAGGTACATGGAGAGAATTTAAGACTTTAATTGACTTGAGATGCTAACTGGATGTTTGAGTAACAAGAAAAACCATTAGGAAAACAAAAACTTAGAAAAACTAAATCAATGATCCTCTGAATCGATTTAGTAATCAATTCAAATTTATATAGGTTTTTCATGAGTTTTTGAATTGATTCCATAATTAATTCACTTCTTGAACTCTAAACATTAAGAATTGATTCACACGATTTCAAAGACTTTTAGGAAGACTCAAATTTTCAAATTATTCTAAAAACTCTTGGATGAATTGATTCCCTAATGAATTTGTAGAATATCCACTCATATATGAACCGATGACATAATTGATTTTCCAATGAATTTCAATGAGTAAATTTAACATCAATTATTAGTAAATTTTTGCCCTCTAAATTGATTCACAAATCAATTCAAGGTGTGATATTATAAATACCCAAATCAAAGTTAAATTCATTTTATAGTAACCTTTTAGCCCCTTAAGTTGATTCTCTTGACCTTTCCCTCTCAAAATCCTTAAAAATCTTCATTTTCAAACCCTTTTTCACCAAAATTTTTACATATAAGTAGAAGAGACATCATTTCTAAACTTTTTAATTGATTGATTTCACCAAAATCAACTTAAATAAAAAAGCCCCAAATCAAACCCCAAGAAAGCCTAGGTGCCAAAATTTCTCTTCTCAATAATCATTTCACAAATGGTGAAACGAATCAAGCTTATAGCAAAACGCAAGGACAAAACACCAATGAAGGCTACCCAATCAACATAAGAAGAATCATTCTTCCAATCCCCAAATGACTATGCTACTTATCTCTTTTTAGAACGCAGAAAAGTTGAACCTTTGAAATTCTTTAATGATCGATTGCTGAAAACAACCTATCTACCTGAATTATTAGCAAAGTGTAGGCTAGAAAAAATTTTGACTTTTAAAGGAATAGCCTTCCCTAGACTAGTGAAAATGTTCTATGCTAATTTAGCTGATGTTGAAGGAAAATTATCTTGTTATGTGATGCATAAACATGTGGTAATTGATTCTAAATCTTTTGCAAATGAATTTGGTATGAATGACACAATGCCAAAGCTTATTATAGGATCATTTCTTGATTATAGTAAGGAACTAGCTATTAGAATGTTATTTACCAACTCCGCCCCAAAAGATGGTAGTAGGAAATTGCTAACAACTGGCTTGTCTTCTGAAGACAAGATCCTATACTATGCTCTGTGCAAGATAATTTCACCCAAATTGTGGAAGATGACTTATTTTTAAAGTGGATTATCAAAAACCAAATTGACTTCAATTTTCCATATTTTATTTTGAAATACATGGGTGAATGCTCCAAGAGAACAGACATTAGTTATCTTTGATGTGGCATTATCCTTACACCATTCTTTACTAAATCCAAAATAAAACTTTCAGATGAAATTTTATTTGCACCACCTAATGCAACCACAGTGATTATTGCATCACATTTACACAAGATGAGTTTTAGAGAACATGAGCAAGGGAAATGGACTAAAGAGACATCTAAGCCTACATAACCATCTAGACAAATTTCAGGCTCAGTTGGAATTTCTACTGAAGTTGAGGCCAGATTAATTGACTTGATAGAAAGAATGCGCAAGCACATGACTAATCAAACAAACAAAATTTCTTACACTCAAGAAACATCGTTTAACCTTATGGAAGAAAGGATATCTCATTTAGAAGAAAAAAGCTGCAAAAGAGACAATGAAATTAACCAAAGGCACAAATCACTTGAGCTTCAAATTTAAGAGATCAGATTGAGACTACAACAACAAGATGAAGATGAAGATTTTCAGAAGATAGATGTAGCTCCTACAGAGTAGTCTTATTTGTTTTTGTTTATTAGATATTTGTATCGCTTAGTCTTATTTTCCCTATCTTGTTTTTATTGTTCGTGTTATGTTTTTTTAGACTATCTTTTAATATTGTGATCTAATATGGATATTTTAATATTTTCTAGATATTTTTTTATATTTTTATGGATATCAGATTCAAATTTTATGTTGATATTTCAAGATGATTTAGATATTTTCATTATTTGTTACTAAAATTTATGCAGGTTTCTACACATTTACACCAGATGTTATATTTTTAAGGATATTACATTTTCCTTTAGATTTTATCCTAATATTTTAATTCAAGTTGATATACGATTCTTTTGACATATAAATGTAGAATAAATCCTAAGTAACATACTCTACTCTCTTTTATTATGTTTTTAATACATGTTTTTGATATTATTACTTTTTGATGTGCCAAAAGGGGGAGAAATATAGAATTTTTAGAAAATAAAATCTCATAAATTTTAAATGTTATTGTCAAACAAAAATATTTTTAAATAAGATATTATTTTCAATTAAAAAGGGGGAGAAATTTTTAAAAATTTCATATTTTTCAAATTTTTTAATAAAGATAACTATTTTTTATTTTACTTTGAAACTAATCTAAAATTGTTTGTCACCATAAAAAAGGGGGAGGTTGCTAGTCCAGGTTACCCTAACTGCACACATTTCTTGGTTTTAATGTTGAAAAATAATTTTAATCAAATAATTCATATTACCATTTGATATTATATTTCACTATTTATTTTAATTTATTTTGTAGGTTTCAAGGTATATTTGTAATTCAAGAGATCAACATTAGAATTAGGAATTATTTCAAATAAATATTTTCAAAATGAGGTAGAAACACTACTTGAAGGAAACAAAATTTTATAAAAATTATTTTACACATTATGAATCAATTCATCAATCAATTCTTGAAAAATGATTTTAAAAAATTTTAAAATTGAAGGTTGGGATTTTTATTTGAATCCCATTGAAAATTAGTTATTCTATTACAATTCATCACAACAGTAATAAAAAACAACTACCTTCAAATTTTAAATAGATATACATGATTCTCTTTCTCGTTCAAGTGCAAAAATCTTAGAGAAAATAGCTTAACCAAATTTCTCTACCTTACGAGATTTCCATATCAAATTGATTGATTTTTTTTAATCAAACATAGGCTAAAATTCATCTTAACTATTTGAGAATTGTTTCTTAAACCTCTAGTATTGTATTTCTACCTTACCCTATTCTTTTCTTATATTTTTCTTTTAAGATTTCTTGATTGATAGAAATCTTGTATAAATTAGCAAGAGCCCATTATAATATGTTTGTTTTAGGTTTAAAAGAGCCTAGATAAATTCTTTTGGGTTAGCAAGATTCTTGTAATTTTTATGTTTTGAACTGGCATTTTAGGAACCCTTCCTAATTTTGATAGTTTTGTTAATAAAGTGACCTTTTGGTTAAGGAATGATTTAGTGGAGTAGATTTGAATTGTAGTTTCAATTCAAGTTGAATCACATTAAAAACTTGTATCTTAATCTTTACTTTTCTGCTGCTACATTCATAATCTTGCTGCACAACTATGAATTTGGGTATTTGCATATTTACCAATTAATATTTTCCTATACCTCTTGAATAAAAAGAATAAATCATAAGTTTTGTTAAAATAAAAAAGAAGAATCCTTTGGAAACAAAGGAGTATACAATTTCCCCTAAAGAATAAGGGCAAGATCCAATTTCCACAATTTATCTTTTCACCTCGAGACCTATCACAGCCCTAGAATAAAATCAACATGCGCAACTCCATACATAAGATATTATGTTGATCTCAAGTCTAAGGATCACTTACACCACCTTCCACATGAAAATTTTATTGACGTATGGTAACATTGCATATGGTTTCTCATGGCAAGTCAATCCGATCATATGTTCCATAACATATACCCATATGTCTTATGCAGATCTCAACATATCAAATAGTGTATGAGATCACTGAATTCTTCTAGAAGAATGTGACAAAATATATGATGATTTACTCATA
Organism: Saraca asoca; assembly: GCA_026873985.1. Taxonomy (NCBI): domain Eukaryota; kingdom Viridiplantae; phylum Streptophyta; class Magnoliopsida; order Fabales; family Fabaceae; genus Saraca; species Saraca asoca. The sequence continues at coordinate 5,423 of JANHAO010006288.1, forward strand.
AATAATTTATATCTTATTTTCTCAATTATTCAGCAACCAAAGATATTTAGAAATATAATTATATGTATAAATTATCTCATAATTACAATCCCAATTGTAATTTATTTAAATACAATTATATTTCAAGGACTTGATCCAATATAGTATACATATATCAAAACATATTTATATTCAAAACTAAATTGATAAAGAGGCTAAAACATTATATTTATTAAATATTCTAAGATATATAATATCTATGTCATTACAGCTAATTGTTTCTAGGGAATCTATACTAACACTAATGTGTCTTGCTAATAACACACATTTTGATATAGCTTTCTTAGTAAATTTGTTAGCAAGATAAAGTTCTTCTCCAAATAGAAGGCACTAGAGTGGAACATATATTTTGTTATCATAAAAAAATAAGTAATATGAGACTATTTTATCCATGAGTCTAGATCAAAACTAATAAGTTATGTGGATGCATGATTCAAAATTGGTTAAAAATAGTGTTGAACTACCTAAGTTAGTAGCTAAGGCGAGTTTAGGCCATGTGCACAGAGACTAGTGATTCAATTCCATGTATTTATAGTAAGAAAATTGGGTGGCGATTGGATATTGTTGATAGTTAAATCTAATCAACCCAAGTTCAGAACCTCAAATTGTAGATTGAATGTAAATTGAGAGAGAGTGAGTGTGAAAGAGAGAGAGGAACAATAAGGAGACACTAGAAGTTTTTAGCGTTGTTTGACTAAAGTCAATTTGACCCCTATGTTCATGGCTTGTATTACTCTTTACTGAGTATTTTGTATCTGATGATTGATTATTCCATGTTCAATGATTTCATCCCCTTTTATAATGGTTGGGGTTTACAGTTGAAATGTAAATCTGCAATAGATAAATATCTTGGCTTAATTAGGATTACATAATAGATAATGACAGGTTCCCATAAAAATAGGAAGCAAAACGAATTTTCTTGGATTAATGGTTATGAATGTATGCTTCGATGTACAAGCTGAGCCTTGTTTTTAAAGGCCTGAGGTTATTGCTTTGACCCATATTGATCTAATGTCTTGGTCCAATGGCCTTAATTCTAGATAAGCTGGGCCTTTATTAGTTGAGTCCATCCAATGGGCTTTTACTAGCCCATTTATGTGATTCCAAAAATATCCACAATATTAGCCCCCAGCTCTTAGTGTGATATGTGAATTGGGAGCTATAATTCATTTGTAAAAGTTGGTAACTATGATCTGCTATGTTGTCATTTGGACTTTTGTCCCTTCATTTCATCTGCATTTGCCCATGCCATCATTACCTCATTTAATGCATGCAATTTACCATAGCCATCATTATGATAGTGATAAAGCCTTGCTATTTGCTGGGCTATTAGGTCAAAGGTAGTTACTCAATCCCCAAATCTTATGGTGAGGCTGATTGAGTTATATTAGGTGAGGAAAAACCCTTCTTTCCCTATGACTTGTTGCCCTTGAAAATTGGCACTTCTCTTGCTTTCTTTTTAAGCTCTCATCTAGCCATCACCATTCTTCATCCTTTCTACATCACTAAGTCTATAAAAACAACCTTTGGATTCAATTTTGCTAAATATCAATCATGCTCATCATACTTCTTTTAGGGCTCATCTCATCGATTTAGTAAGTTTTCTAATCCCGATCTTCATTCTAAGCTTCTATTTTTCATGAATGCTTTACTTTACGGGCTTTTGATATTTAGTGGCTTAGTTTAGTAGTTTAAGCTCATTAGTTGCTAGGAAATTTTTTTTTTACTGATCAATTCTATAGTATATTTATTTGCATGCTTTTCAATTGGTGTGCCATTTGTTTGATAAAATCCCTATAGGTCTTGAGGTTATAGATCATTGAATTTAGCCTTTTATCTATTTCTTCTGTTTAGTGTCTTGATGGGTTCATTGGTTAAGCCATGTATCTAGTGGCCTAAATCTTAGATATGGTGATATATGCCATGTATGGCTTGTTGTATAGGATATTCCTTGTCTTTTAGGTATGGTCTACTTCTAGTGACCTAATCATTTATTTTTCTTTGTACATTGCAAGTCATAAATGCTGAGGTCACCAGGTGGGGAGTGCTGACGATTTTGACTCTCCAGCTTGAAGTGGGGAGCTAATGCATTTTGTAGATGAAGTGACCTCTGGGAGTGGTGAGGTCGCCTAGAGGTTTGCTACTCATCTTGATCCCACTGAGGGCTAGCATATTACTAAGAGTCAGAGATCCTTAGGCCATACAATGTTCAAGCACCACTCTTTGATCTTCAAGCTCAACAAGCTTAGGGGCATAGTTAAAACATACCATTTTCCTAAGGACTGCCACATTATGGCTCATTCTCCTTATGATCATGCAGCTTATCCCCCTCCAAGATTTGTCACTATTAGCTCGTACTATATTACTATTAGGCTTAGGTTCCCAATCCATCCTTACCTTGTAAAGCTATTGAATAAACTAAAACTCTCCCCTTTTTAGCTCACACCAAACTCATATTCTTAGCTTACTTTTCTCGCCCTCTTATACTTTAGGAATAATCTCCCTCCTCCTTCGATAAGGGTCCTTTGCTATCTATTTTGCATCAAAAGCATGGGTTTAAATGAAGGGATTCACTACCTAATAGCTCATCAGACCGAGTTCAAGAGGATCTTGCACAAGGTGATGGTAAGGGCAAGTCCAATGTAGGGAACTATAAATCCTACTAGTTTTATGTCTCATGCCCATCTCTGTGTCATCTTTGTAGTTTTGCTTTCATCCTTACTCCTGGTGAGCAAGCCAAAGACGTGCGAGCATGCATGAATTCACATTTTATTCTCTGATTTTGACTCTATTTCATTTTGCCAAAAAAAAATGGCAAGGAGAAACCAATATTAGAGGTCGAGGAGGTTGAAATGCTGGGCCAGTTCATTGCTATGGATGATATGAAGAAAGATTTCAAGTTTGGAAAGGATCTCCTGAGTTCATATAAGCTTGCTCAAGCTTTAAACATCGAGCTCACTAAAGACATTGGAGCTTACAGAACTAGGGAGGTTAATCTAGCAAACTTTGAAGAATACAAAAGCATATTAAGACTTAACCTCCAAATGCCACGAACCCCTCGTTCTGGTCAATCTATTGTTGCCGTGACTTCAGTGGCTCATGCTGCTACTACCGCCCCTATTGCTTCAAGTTAATCTTCTCTAGCCGTAGCAGTAGCATCCCTGCAATTGCTAGCTCCCACGTCATATCCTAAGGTGGTTAAGGCCATCAAGAAGGTCGCATCCCCATTTGATCCCTTACCAAAAAATAATGAGTATATAAGGGGAAGAGAGTTGTTGTCGGCATGGAGGAGGTGGCACCCAAGGTTGAGGCTTAGGAATAACCTACTAGTATTGGCCCAAAGATAAAGGAATACTTCAACTTCCTCTAAGAGAATGTTGAACGTATCCTAGGGCCTCACAATAAGGCCAAATCATTGGAGTTAGAGGAATTCTCAGGGGAAGGATTGATAGGCTACATAGCTTGTCTTATTTTATTGGTAAGTGAAGTCCTTTCAACTTAGTTGTCTTGCCGCTTTGTAATCTAACTTGACCATTTGATTTTTTTAGGGCTTGCTAGCAATAATAAAGCTACAGAACACACTTCAAACTTAGGATGAAGGGGCAGTGTCTGATTGTGAAAGCTAAAGAAGAGGCAGTGCCTGAGGCTACCACTGGCTTTTTATTCACCTTTGTGGAAAGAGGGTCTAGAGATGGACTTTTGCTTTTTTAGTAGCAATGTTCTTAAGGCTATTAAGGGCATCGAGGAGTACATGAAGGCAACTTCTCTCGATAAGGGTTTCTAGTCAACAGGTGGAGCTTCTCCCATTCAGGACCTAATTCAAAGAGCGAGTAGTTCATAGGTCATAAAAACTATTGGTGATTAGATAATGGGTGACCTACTCACCTCATATATGGACCCTTCAGCTTGGAGCACAGCTTCTAAGGGCCAGTCTCCCTCATAAGCCATAACTTGTAGCAATCTTAAATGTAACTTTGAACTTTTAGATGTAAATTCTCTTTATTGAGGGGAACCTTTAACAAACTTTCTCATAACTTTTTTCATAATATTCCTACTTTATTCTTGTTTTATTCATCTAAGTTTCCATAGTTGTATGCTTAATAAGCCACAAACAATGCCTTAGTTGGTAAACAATGACAACGTATATTTATCAATCATGACGAGGTATATTCATCAAGTCAAAGTAGGTTGCATGAGTCATGTGCCTAAGTAGGTCACATGGGAGCTGCACCTCAACTAGCATGAGTCGAGTGCTCAGGTAGGTTACACCACAACAATTGTGTTGCTTAGTGGGCCACATGAATACAATACCAAGTAGTAGGTCACATGAATATGGTGGCAAGTAAGAAGTTGCATAAATGCGGTTCCAAGTAGTAGGTCACTTGAATGTGGTGCCAAGTAGTATGTCACATATATGCGGTGCCAAGTAGCAAGTTGCATGAATGCGGTGCCAAGTATTAGGTCACATGAATATGGTGCCAAGTAGTAAGTCGCATATATATAGTGCCAAGTAGTAGGTCACATGAAAGTGGTGCCAAGTAGTAAGTTGCATGTATGCAGTGCCAAGTAGTAGGTCACATAAATGTGAGGCCAAAGGTTGCGTGCGGTGCTGAATAGTAGATGACATGCGGTGCTAAGTAATAGGTCACATGCATGTGGTGCCAAGTTTTTGTAAGTACATCAAGTGGAATGCCCCTTCCAGATTAGAAAGGCAAGTGCTCACTTTCAAATTAGAGCTCTGTTAAAATTTCTCCAAAAGCTAGTAAACAGTCATAAAAATTTAAAAACTATATTAGGGAATTAGATAAGCAAAACCATGTTTATTAATAATATAGGTGGAGATGTTCAACATTCCAAGTTTATGGCTCTCCACTAGAAATCACAATAACCTTCTTCCCTCTCACCCCTAGCTTGACTGCATCCTTGTAAGAGCCTCGGGCTATGTGCTGCTCACCTCGCACATATCCAACTCCATTAAGGGTTGAGAATCTAATGGTAAGTGTCTTGGTAGATATGACCATGTCTAAGTCATTAATTGTATGCCACCCTAGCACCGTATTATACACTGAGGGATAGTCAATGATCAAAAAGCCTATCAGATGGTTGCTTAGCATCCTAAATCTCCAAGAGTAATGGGAAACCTAATTTACCCCACTGATACTATTATGTTTCCTATAAAGCCATAAAAGGGCTTTGGGGAAGGCTTTAATTAATATGTGCTTAAACCTATCTGTTCAAAACATCCTTTATCAATGATACTTACTGAGCTGCCTATATCGATCATAATTCTTCACACCACAATATTATCAATTTTAGCTTGAATAACCATTGGGTCATAATGGGGAGAATGTACCCCTCATGCAACTTCATCTATGAAGGTGATGCTGTTTAAGGTCATCCTTGCTTTCTTGGTAGGATCCTCAAATTCATTGTGTCCTATAAATAGGATATGATTTGCTTCTCACACATAGCATTCATGTGAATTATTTAAGGTACCTGCAATCTGAGGCCCATCGTGAATGGTAAATATAGTTCTTACCAAGGGTGCATCCTCTTGCTCAGGATTCCATTGGCACTGCTATTGTAGTAATAGCTGATGCTATTGAGGTCGTTGTTTTGTAGTTCACATCACATAATCTCTTAAATGACATCTCTTGACTAGGTCTTTAATTGCATCCTTGAGTGCCTTACATTCCAAAGTATTGTGGTCGATTTCATCATGATAAGCACAATACTTGTTCTTGTTTTTGAACTTGTCAGGAGTCGTTATAGGGTTAGGCTTTCCAAATCTTTCCTATCCTTCTTTGTTGCAAAGATCCTTTCTTGAATATCTGATAAGATGCTATAGCTATCATGGTGACCTTTATGCTTAGATTGCTTGTTCCTAGCATTTTTTGTGACCTAATTTTTGGAGTCATCATCTTGACTCTCATTGTTGTTCCCAGCATTACTGTTCTTTTTACTCTAGTTGGAGCTATTCATCTCATCCTTGGACCTTTTAGGGCCAAGGCTTTCCTTCCACCTACTCTCTTTGGTAGCTCATTCAGAGAATTCACCCAGGTCCTTTATTGGGGACTTGTATATGCTCTCACATAGCTTTCTATTTTTGCGGAGTCCAACTGAGATCTCTGTTAAGATGCTCTCATTTGAGTGATTTTCTATGTTACTAACCTTATGTCTGAACCAAGTAATGTAGTCTTTTAGTGATTTGTTCTTTCACTGAAAGACTGTAGCAAAGTGGTAGAGTGATGCAAGCTACCTTCTCAATGCCTTGTACTAGTTGATAAATCTCCTCTGGTGTTCTTCCTAATTGTTAATGCTATAAACTTTGAGATTCCTAAACCATATTTGGGGTATGTATGCTAGAGTGGCTAGGAAGATATGACACTTGACCAAAGGATTGGTTTTCTGAAAATTTATCTGTACATTGAATGCATTCAAGTAGTCATACGGGTCACTGTCCTTATTGTATTATGGGATAGTAGGAACTTTGAACCTATGAGGGAAAGGCTCTTTCTTGATCTCTCTGGTGAATGGCATCCTCCCCTTATAATGATTCTAGTAGTCTAAAGCCCAAGGGTGTTATTCCAACTACCCTACCCTCTGAAGTAGCTCCTCTACCATGTGGTCTTGAGCCTCAGACCTATGGCTGGAAGATGGCTGGCTCCTCTTTTTATTATGGGAGTGGCAATCTGAGGTTCTGCACTTTCTCTGCTTATGACCTGACAAGGTTTGATCTGAGAGGTGTCTTCAATTGGTCTTATTTGAGCCTTCAGCTTGACATAAACACCCATATCACTATTGATCTTTTTCATCATCCTCACTAGCTCAATGGACCTTCGACTATGGTTGTGAGTTAGTAGAGCGAGTTGAATAGGTGTGCTGAAATGCTTCTCTAGTTGACCTATCCTCCTGAGCTCCTTCTTGTGGTTGTTGGAGAGCTTCTTTTTATATAGCACCCTTAACTTACTCTTGTGAGCCCTGGGCTTCTGCTTCAGTCAATGCCTTAACTACCTTAGCCAAATCTCTTACCATTTTCTCAAGTGCCTCATAACGTTGATGCCGTACTTGTATTCCATCAATAATAATAAGTTGGTGTGGGAATGTTGGGGACATGTCGGCAGCAACAACTATGGTGGGGATGGCAGAAGTGCCTATCATAGGGAGAACTGGATCCCTTTGTTATTTCATATTATCATCTAGTTGGCCAATTGCAACATCTAAACTCGTAGTGGTTCTTCTTATAACCATTAAAAAATAAAGGGGAATATAATCTAAGGTCTTCCTTCTAGCACCAAAGTGTTGACAGTTGAATTCAGTCAACCCAAGTTTAGAATCCCAAATTGTAGATTAAATGTAAATCAAGAGAAAGAGAGAGAAAGAACAGGAATACACTAGAAGTTTTTAATGCGGTTTGGCTAAAGTTAGTTTGACCCTTATGTCTATGGCTTTTATTACTCTTTGCTAAGTATTTTGTATCTAATGATTGATTATCCCATGTACAATGATTTTATCCCCTTTTATAATAGTTGGCAGGTTACAATTTGAATGTAAATCTACAATAGATAAGTATCATGGCTTGATTAAGTTTACATAATAGATAATGATAAGTTCCCATAAAAATAGGAAGTTAAATGAATTTCCTTGGACTAATGGTTATGAATGTATGCTTTGATATGTGAACTGAGCCTTATTTTTAATGACCTAAGGTTGCTACTTTAAGCTACATTGACAGGTGTTATGAGTGAAATCCAACATCATAGAATAGCCCAGTAAAGGCCTGATAGAAAGCTAAGTCCCAATAGAAGTCCAGCTTGCTAAGGATAAGGACACTAGGTCCCAACTCGCATACTTGACAACTAATCTTGCATGAGCTTGCTTCGCTATATGTGAGTTCATCTTCACTAGTCGATGGTCAGAAGTAAGCCCGAGCCAAAAGTGGATCCTAAGATAAAGCACATTACCTAAGCAAGAAGCTTAGTGAGATGGAGTGTCAGACTAGCCTATCTCAGCTCTCTGGCTTAGCAGACAGAGAAGGCTCACCTACAGAAATTAGTCGATAGAAGTTGAATTGCAAGAGTCTATGTAGTCTTCTACATTTAATGCTTGATGCCATAGAATTATAACTTGTTTACAGCATGTAAAATTATATTTGTAACCTACTAGCCTCTATAAATAGGAGGACGAGGATCCTTGTAAGCTAAGCTGAGATAAGCATGCAAAGACTCTATGGAAATTTCTCCCAATCAATACATTACCATAGATGTAAGAATCAGTGCTACCTGATTTTGATTAAACCACATTAAAAATATTGTATGTATCTACTACTCTTTCTCGGATAGTTTGAATCCATAAGAATCCTTCCTATTGACTAGAGTTTGGCTTAGAATTAGATTTCATCATCAACATTTTGGTACCATCTATGGGGATTCACTTGTTCTCTGGTTGATTTTCTATACTATGGTTACTTCACTGCATAGCCACAATGGCAAGAAGAAGAGCTATAAGAGCTTCAAATGCATTGGTTGATCCACCAGAAGGTCATATGTTTACAACGGACTCCTCCGCTACCCCTGTTATAGGCATTACTTTTGGCTTGCCCTTAGCCAGCTCTTTTTAACCTACTACAGTTGTCGACGGCACTAATAGAGTGAAAACCTGGCTTCAACACCAAGAGAAACTAGAAAATATGATGGGAGAACTAATTAGAATAGTTACAATGATAGCACAAGTGCAAGCTTAAGGTGCACAAAGGCAGATTGAGGTCATTACACCGGCTAACATCCTTTGGTAGCAAGAAGCTGGATGCTCGAGCAGAGCTCACCAAGAGCAGTCTGTAGGTCATTGCTCTCACGACTCAAAAAGGAAAATGAGCCAGCATTCCACTTACCAATAGACTAAAGCATAAGGCTTGACAATGTAGGAACTACTCCAATGGATTAAACAATTAGAGGAGTGTCTACAATCTCAGGGGAGCTAACCTCGCTCTAAGGAGAGATTACCATTCTTTGTAGAGATCGAGATGCAACTCTTTCCATACAAACTCAAACTCCTCACAATTCCCTTGTATAATAGGGACATTGATCCTTATGAACATTTAGATGCATTCAATGTTTAGATGGATTTGCAAACGGTCGATCCTCTAGTCAAATGCTAAGGTTTCCCAGCTACACTAGGAGGTGTACCTCGGGCATGGTTTAGAAGCCTTCTTACTCGCGTGATATGTAGTTAGGAGGAGTGCCAGTAGAAGTTCATCAGCCAGTACTAGTACTGAAAAGGCAACTTGTACCCTCTGCCAACTTGTGATGATCTTCTAGCATAAGCATGAGTCACTGAAGGATTATATTGCTAAGTTTAGACTCAAAACTAACTCGGTAGAGAATCCATATAAAGAAACCATTTTGGTAACAATCTCCGTGGAACCCCGCATAGATGGGAAGCTTTATAAAACTTTATACAAATTGTTGGTGAAGGACTTAACCGAGTTTTATGCATGAGCTGCTGAGTAGATTAAATGGTAAGAAACTTTCAGCTCGGGAAAGCCTGATCAGAAGGATGAGAGGGGTAGTTCTTTCCATAATAAGAAGAGAGGCAATGTGGATCAAGGTGATCATTTTAACAAGCAGACTGTGAAGAAGTCTAATAGGCCCAAGAGTGAGTGACCTCAACACCCAGGTTGCCATGAGCACTATAGTGTCCTATCGAACTCCTAGGATAGGATATTCAAGGCATGGAGACGTTCAAAATAAATTAATTCTATCAGTAACTAAGTTACTACGGCATAGCTTGTAAATTGTAGCTTTTGCGCAACCAAATGTTCACAGCTCTCATGTGATTTAATGATTTATAGCTCTCACATGGAGAATCACTCGTAGGTCACATGTGATGCATTATGTACAAACTTCACATTATTTCTTGCAAGACGCAACTATCATGTGACTCGCTAGGACATTTCTCTCACTATAGTTTAAGGGACTTGAGGCTCCCATTTTCATTATTCATAAAAAAATATAGCTGATTGGCTAATCAAGTGTTTCATTTTGTTGTAATGTGTAAAGGTTCACATTATCATCTGTGATATGCATAGCATTCAATGCCACATGCAAGAATTATAAAGAATGGTTCTTTCATTAAAAGGCCTCAGCAAGGCCAGTTTACATTAGAAAGCCTAAAACACATCAGAGCAAAGGGCCAATAGCTATCACTTCCTAAAGGAAAAGAATAAGTCTCATGGTATGACCATGAGGAAGTAATCCAAGACCTGCATAAGACTCCCCAACAGCCAATAAGAGAAGCTATTCATGGGAGTCACATGTACTAGGCTATTCACACCTTGTAATCTCCTATAGTATGCTATGCACACCTCAAAGTGCTCCACCAAGAGCCCAAACCATTAGACAAATGGGGGGCTTGGTCAAGGCACCCATCGAGTTCTTTTAAAGGAGGAAAAAGGTCTTTGGGCACTAAGTAGACCAGTTTAGTCTCTTGAAAAATCTAGAGGGCATTTGGCTCTCCCAGATCAAACAGTTCTAGAAGAGAAAAAGCTTCCACACTAATGGCTAAGAACCATGTACAGGTTGAAGCATGGCATAAGGTAGATGAAGTGAAAGATTTGAGTATGAAATGACAACTTGGCAGAGGCTACAGGCAATGGCTTTAACTACACAATAAAGTTTCAACTCCTAGTCCATGAAACGAACTGAGAGTTGGGGGGCTTATGTTATGTATAAAATCCAGCATCACAGAATAAACTAGTAAAGGCTCGACAAAAAGCCAAGTCCTAGTAGAAGTCTAGCTCATTGAGGAAAAAGACACTAGGTCCCAGCTCGCATACTTGACAACTAATCCTGTAAGAGCTTGCTTCACTATACACAAGTTCATCCTTGCTAGTCGATGGTCGGTAGCAACCCCGAGCCAGAAATGGCTCACAAGATAAGGCACATTGCCTAAGCAAGAAGCTTAGTAAGATGGAGTATCAAATAAGCCTATCTCAACTCTTTGGCCGAGTAGACAGAGAGGGCCTACCCATAGAAAAATAGTTAACAAAAGCTGAATTATAGGAGTCTATGTAGTCTTATACATTAAAAGCTTGATGTAATAGAATTACAAGTTGTTTATAGCATGTAAGATTACATTTATAACCTCCTAGACTCCATAAATAGGAGGAGGAGGATCTTTGTAAGCTAAGTTAAGATAGCCATATAGAGACTCTATAAAAATGTCTCTAGATCAATACATTACCATGGATGTAGGAATCACTACTGCTCGATTTTGGTCGAACCATGTTAAAAATATTGCTTGTGTCTACTGCTCTTCCTTAGATTTTCCTCTTAATCTTTGCTTGTTCAACTAGAAAATAGTTTGAATCCATAAGAATCCTTCCTATTGACTAGAGTTTGGCCCAGAACTAGATTTCACCATTAACAATCGGCTACCTTAGCTTGTATCTAGCAACTTGGTGTCTTGGTCTAGCGGCCTTAATCCTAGATGAGCTGAGCCCTTATTAGTTAAGTACATCCATTGGGCTTTTACTATCCCATTTGTGTGATTCCAAAAATACCCATCACATTAGATGTTGACGATCGAATCTAATTAACCTAAGTTCAGAACTCTAAACTATAGATCGAATGTAAATCAAAAGAGAGAGAGAATAGGGAGACACAATAAGTTTTTAACATTGTTCAGCTAAAGTTAATTTGACCCTACGTCCATGACTTTTATTATTCTTTGCTGAGTGTCTTATATCTAACGATTGATTGTCCCATGTATAATGATTTCATCCCCTTTTCTAATGGTTAGGGGATACAATTTGAATGTAAATCATGGCTTAATTATGATTATAAAATAGATAATGATAGGTTCCTATAAAAATAGGAAGTTAAATGGATTTCCTTGGACTAATGGTTGTGAATGTGCGCTTCAATTTGTGATCTAAGCCTTATTCTTAACGACCTGAGGTTACTACTTTGACCCACATTGACTAATGGCCTTAGCTCATATCTAGGGACTTGATGTCTTAGTCCAGTGGCCTCAGTCCTAGATTAGCTGATGTTGATGGTGAAATTTAGTTTCGGGCCAAACTCCAACTAACGAAGGATTCTTATGTGATCTCAAACTGTAATTTGATTCCTAAGCAATGAAATAAATGAAGGAAGCAAGAAGAAAGGGAAGAGCAATAGAGGACACAAAGCCTTTTAACATGGTTCAGCCAAATCCGGATAACACCAGACCTTACGTCCACAATAATGTATTAGTTTGAAGATATTTTTACAAGGTTTTCATATTCAGGCTTCCTTTCCTTTTTCGTTTATTGCCTTCCTCTTATTTATATAGGAAATGAGGTTACAAATGTAATTTCACATGTAGTAATTCTATTAAATCAAGTATTTAATGTACAAGATAGGACTGGCAGATTGAATCCTATAAGTCAGGTTTTGTAAATTTCCTTTGGATAGTAGGCCTCGCGTGTCTACTGAGCAATATGTATGCTAGTCTTCTGCTCAACAAACTTTTGAATTGCTAGTCATGCCTTACTTGGCCAGAACCTTTAGTCTGGGGTAACAGCTATCCTCGAAGTGGTAAGGTCAAGCTCGTTCTCGCTAGGACCAACTCGAACAAAAGAGATTGCTTAGCGGTGCGAATAAGAGACTAAGCACTCTGGTCATCCTACAAGTCAGATTCTCACTATGCTTAGGCCATTTGCTAGCCTAATTAGGGCAATCTAGATTCCACATATAACAGTTGAGCCCTTATTAGCTGAGTCCGTCCATTGGGCTTTTACCAGCCTATTTGTGTGATACCAAAAATACCCATAACATTAGTGATAATGATCGAGGTAAACTTGCTTGGCGTAAGGTATTGCCTATGTTAAAGTCTTAATAAAGGGATCATCATCACCCCCTGATGGCTTCTCACAGTCTTGTCCTTTCTTAAAAGGGCCCTTATATAGGAAGGGGGTAAGGCCTTAACGTTATAGAGCACGAGCTCACTCGACTTCTCATTGATGAGGGACTCTGCTTTTGGCCCTTCCTTATTTCTAACACAACATAAGCCCCACTGTCTGGTGGGCTTGTGCATTGTATATGATGGTGTCAATGATGATGATTAAGGTGAACTTGCCTACCATGAGGTGTTGTCTGCTTTAGAGTGTTGGTGGAGGGATGATGATTGACCCCTAGATGGCTCCTCATGGTTTTATCTTTTCTTAAAAGAGCCTTCATATGGGAAGGGGTAAGCCCTTAGTCTTATAAGGCACAAGCTCACTCAACTTCTCATTGATATAGGACTCCACTTTTGCCCCTTCCTTATTTCTATTACAACATAAGCCCCACAGTCAAGTGGACTTGTACGTTGTGTATGGCCAAGGGTCCTCGCAAATGGTGCTAGTGATAATGATTAAGATGAACTTTCTTGGCATGAGGTATTGTCTACTTTGGAGTGTCAATGGGGGGATGATGATCGACCCCTAAATAGCTCCTCATAATTTTGTCCTTTCTTAAAAGAGCCCTTACATGGCAAGGGGTCAACCCCTAGCCTTATAAAGCACAAGATCACTCGACTTCTCATTGATGTAGGACTCTGCTTTTGCCTCTTCCTTATTTCTACCATAACAGATATCTAATTAGGCTAGGAATTAAACCAAATAGATTAAATGCATAACAAAATAGAAACAAAAAATGAAGAAAAATTAAATAGAGAAAGGATCAATCCAAGGAATTCTTACAACATATTCAATGATTGATCCTTAACATTATTGTTTCATTCCCATTCTAACTGCTTAGCTAAGATATTAATTAAGCCTAGTATCTAATTAATCTTGGTTAATTTCCTTTTAAATTTGCTAACCAAGCCCAACATCTAATTACTGCTTATTATTAAACTAATCAAAGTCTAGCACCCTAACCAATCTATTAATAACATTAAGTTCTAAAAATGCCATGTCTAATTAATTGAATCACCTTAGTGGCAACCTAACTAATTAGCCTTAATTCTCTAGAAGAATTGAATTACTCTAGTAGCAAATCAACACCTTATCACTATCCCACAACCAAATAGCCACAAACAACAAAATTGCTTGTGGAAATTTAGAAAGCATTAAATCACAATGAATAACTAATTAATTTGCCACCTTGATCAGTCATCCATAGTAATTATAGGCAGTAAAATTAGAGAACTGCTAACGGTGGAATCCAATCGACCAAGAAAGTGTAGAAACTCAATCTAGCTAACTAGAAAGTTCAGTGAACCCCTAAACTATAATCCAATTGTAAAAGTGAGAGAAAGATGAAAAGAGTAAAGGGAAAGGAAGAACAAAGAGAGGACAGTAGGAGTTTTTTAACAGGATTAACCTAAAGTTAGTTGATAGACCCTTACATCTATGATAGTATTATTTCTCAGAATATTTTTTTTAGCATAATATTTTTATAGAGTTTTCCTATTAGTTGGTTCTCTATGTTTAGAATTGGCTCTTTTGTATAATGATCTTAACCCCCTTTTTTTACAATTACTGGAGTGTTACAAGTTGAATGTAAATAAATAATAAATTAATTACAAGTTGGTCATACAAGTTGATATCTGCAAGTTAACCCCGCCTTAGGTTTAATGAAAGTAAGTTTCTATATGGTAGGAGAAGTGTGTCTGAGGCCTGCAAGCTGGAGCTCATCTTAGAGCTAGGATTTATGAGTTAGAGCTTATCATTAGAGCTGAGACCTGCAAGCTGGAGTTAGAGTTGAGACCTATGAGCTAGAGCTAGAGATGAGACCTACAAGCTAGAGCTTACCTTTAGAGCTAGGACCTGCTAGCTAGAGCTTATCTTAGAGCTGGGACCTATGAGCTGGAGCTACATGTGAGGTCATTAGTGACCTACATTTACCTTTTGGTGAGCTAAAGACCTAATCTAGCGAACTCAATTGTGGGTGATTTGAACCTTTCATGAATTGGACTTGGGCTTTTGCCAGCCCATTTGCATGGTTCCAAAAATACCCACAATAAGAATCATCAACTAAAGAATTAGTGTAGAAATTCCCTTAGATTGAGATAAAGATTTAATTACACATTACTATAAAAATAAAAAGAGAAATAAAAGGAAAAGAGAACCTAATTAGGGTTGGAATCTTTTCCTAGTAGAGGTTCTCTCCTCCCAAAGTTAGAGATAAGCAAAAACTGATTTAAAAGTTTTTATAATAAAGGCTTCGCCAACTATTTATAGGCTCAATACACTACCTCTTGATTGGGCTACTAATTATGACTGGAAAGAGGCCTAATCAGATGTGACTCTCTTCATATGAAATATACGTGTATCACTTAGCTTTCCAATGGCCTCAACTTTGCATAAATACTTGATTCCTAGCTTATGTTATAGACTAAAAACTAAGATAGCTTTTCAAAGCAGTCTAACTCATAACAAATTTAAGCATTTAAGTCTATAACCATGTAATTAATTCAAAACGGTGTATTTTACCCTTAAAGCCTTCATAAAAGTTGTAGGTTTGGATCTTAGCTATGCTCTAGGTTTAAGTTTGCATTGAAATGATGGGTGGAGGTCTTCATGAAATTTTTAGATGTTTCTCTTACATTTCCAAGGATATACTGAAGTCCAAAACTCAAGATATACCAAAAAACCTAAAATAGTGCAAAATAGTGTAAATTTATTGAATAAATTCAATTATAGACAAAAATTAAGCAAACCACAAAACCAATTTCAAGCATCCAATTGAACACATAAACATGGAAAGGAGACTACATATTAAGGGATATGAATTATATATAAATGGCGTTCATCAATGAAGAATTTTTATTTGATCCACACAAGACTCAATCTCAAACTAGCTATTTACTTTTGATTGCAACATTTGAGAAGTTAGCTCATAATACTGGAATGCATCAGCTCAAACATTTTAAGTAATATTGTCATGAAGGGGAGTAAGTGCATAATGTACTTTATTGCTTAACAAGGTTTTTGTTCCATTGGACTTTTCCTAATAAGGTTTTTAATGAGACAATATTCCATTGCATATTACAAAGAATATTCTTTACAAAATGGACATCCAAGGTGGAGTGTTATAAATATTATT
>JANHAO010006289.1:0-21547 GCA_026873985.1 Saraca asoca
TAGTTTTTAGGACTTATTTTGTTTAATAGGATCTTTTGTAAATAAACTCAAAGAGTATTTGATCCAATGTTTTTAATCAAACAATAAAGTAGAGAATTTTAAAAAATAATTTTTTGCATTATACTTCGATGTGAGATTGATGCGTTAAAGAAAATTTTGAAATGTTTATGTTTCAATCGAAGTCACTTCGATGTGTGAGGAAAAACATTTTACCAAAGGTTAGGTAATATAGTTACTTTGATATGGTAATAGATGTGAAGACTGTGTACAATAAACTGTACATCGATTTCACTTCGATGCATTAGTAAATAACAGACTGTAATTGATGCTACTTCGATGTAGTAACTAAAATTCAGTTTTTCTATTACAGATGGTTATAGCCATTATGCCATCCTACCTACCTTTCCTATATAAACATTCTTACACGGTTTTTCCATACAATTGAGTGCGAAAACATTTGAGAAAGGGTTGAGAATGATTTTTCTCTCTATTTCATCAATCTCTGATATTTCTTCAAGCTTATTGGATCAAAGACTTCTTGAGTTTCACTGCTGTTTGTTTGAGATTTTCATCTTAAATTTTGGTATTGTATTTTCAATTCATTCTTTGTTCTAATTTCTTTTATTTAGATTTCTAGGTGTTAGAAATCTATAAAGGTTTAGAAAAGCCTGTGTAAATTCTTCTAGGTTAACAAGATACCTGTGAAAATCTTGTGTATTGATTGTAAAGACTGGCATTTCAAGAGCCTGCCAATCCTGATAGTTTTTGTTTCTTAATTCAGAGGTCTTTCAGTTGAGAAAGATCAAGTGGAGTAGACTTAAATTACAGTTTCAATTCAAGTTAAACTACTTTAAAAACTATGTCTCTAATTTATTTTCGCTACCTACACTTTTATTGCTCTTATTGTTTAAATTCAAACTTTATCATCTTCACTTGTTAATTATAAATTCTCTGCTTATCACATCTTAAAGAAAGTTAACATTGATACTGGTGTATACAATTCTCCAACGAGAAAGGGCAAGATCCACTTATTTTTATAATTCTAATATCTTTACTGGGACCGATAGTAGTTTCTAAAGTTCATCGCATTGGCCTTGCATGAGGTGGTGGTAATTGTGTTTTTGACCCTTCCTGTCATTATCTTTGAAGTCTTTGTTAGGTTAGTTTGTCAACAAACTCATTTATAACTCTTTGCAAATTCCTTGTCTATGCCAAGGCATCTGAAGTAGAAGAGCTTGCTGAAGCTCCAAAAGCAGAAGGAGCATCTATCTCATGTTGAAAAGTTTCCAATTGCACTTCTTCACATGTAACCTTGCCTCGGCCTCCAGCTCTACCTTTACCTTAAGGTGGTGGTGGTGAAGAGGATGGTTCATGTGAAGCTTTTTAGAATGCTTCTTCATATCGACGTCTAATATGAGCCAGAGATTTAGTCCTGGGTGGCATTCCTTTATTATCAAGCAGAAGGATTTGTTTAAGCAATATTCATATATGTATATATGTAGAAAAGAAAGATTTAAGAATTACGTAGATTTTCAACATATTTCTTGAAATGGGTATCAATATATCCTTATTTATACTTCGCACTCCTAGGCACAATAACATGAACTTCGTATGTTTATCCCAATTTGACAATTGGAGACCTCTAATTATACACCTGAACTTTAGATCATGCTCTAATACCAACTTTGTCACACCCTGATTTGGTACGTGATCGGCATAGAAAGTCACCTACGGGTAACTTCTTATAAGCCTAACCATGCAATAAAACTCTTGATGTTATACATCTCCTATATGGGAAATGATTAGACAAATACAAAACATGTAGGACATAACGATAAATGTAAACAACACTATCACATTTATCAAAATACTTTATCAAATTTCTAGTAAAATTCTGGAAGAGTTTCCCTTATTTTTCGGACCTTGGGCACTAGGTTAATACAACAATCGAAAGCTACATGCCCTGCTCACAACCTGTACAGCTATACAAAACACAACATAAGTGCAAACACCACAACGTACATAATTTACTGGGCCACAACCACACACACATACATTACAACTATCAATATGCATTTGTGCTCTGCAAAAGAAGTCTATCCATCAAAATGCAGACTCAGATTTAGATGAATGGGGGGTGAACAATGAGAGTAACCTCAAGCTCTTAAAACATAAAAGAAAACGGAATGAGTTTCTTAGAAACCCAATGTGTGAATAATTCCTCAGAAACCAATGGTAAATTTACAAATTATCTTCAAATGCAATGTAGTATAACATACATATATGTATATGTGTGTATGTGTATACATGCATTAGCTTGTAGATATCTTACAAAATGGGGGCTTTAGGTCATTGAGAAAATCAAAATCAATAAAAGTACTTGTCATCAAGTCAAAATGAAAAACAAAGTACACCAATTGAAAAAAATACTCATCATACATTACAATAAATGAATCACTAAAATCTTTCTTTTATCTCAATAATCAAATGATAAGAAAATTCAAATTTTCAATATACAATTGGAATCTAATGGTTAATTCCTAATGGCAACATTGCTTAACAGATATCAATCGTCATCATTCACTTTATTCTTCCAACAGATATCCTCCCATTATCCTTCTAATAGATATAATTCTATTCACAAGTTACATTTTAGTATTAGTCATTGATGATTTGTAGAATGTCATTTTTCATATTTACAATTTCACATGCTGGTATTTGATAGTATATAACTATGTGATGCAAATCAAGAAAGAAGTTGAAATTGGAAAAATGAAGTGAGAACTGAATAGTTAGGACTGAGGTCGTGATCGAAGGGAAAAAAAAAGCTACTGTGATAGGAGGAGAAGCAAAGGAAGTGCAATGAGAAGCAAAAAGAAATTTGACGTGAAGTAGAGGAAGAAAGACAACAGTCCCAACTGCTGACCAGAGAAGTAGATTGGCAACTGGAGGAGATAAGAGGGACGAAGGAGAAGAAGCAATAGCAAGCAGTTTGGGAGGAGGAGGATGAAGGAGCCAGAAGCATGAGGGTTTCAAGGAGAGAAGAGCCATGCTAGAGAATTGGAAAAAAGAAGGAAAAAGAAGAGAAAAAGGAAAAAGAAAAGCGAAAAATTATCCTTTAGTCACAAAATAAAATTAGAATACTTGCTATAACACACCTATTTACATTATTTTTTATCGAAAAAATCATATGCTAAATTATAAATTATGCTCATTTATTCTGCAATCTTATAAATACATTACTAGCTTATTTCATAGTATTATTATTTCCACAATATTATTAGTATTATTATTTTTATGTGTTACAATCTAGGTTCATAGATTAAAAAAAAATAGATTGTTTTAACACAAGTAACACAAATTACAGATATGATAACATTCAAAGAAACTAAAAGCGAAACATTAAAAATCCTATTTAGAAAAAGGAAAAACAGGTCCCAAACGTATGCCCTATACAAGTTCTTAATTTCAAATTCGAAAACAAAAGAAGACCTTCCGAAAATTATTCTGGAACAAGTTTAACAAGAGCCAAATGCAGTTGTTGTTGAACTCTAAATGACCAGACTTGGACGACATCTTTTTCTTGGAGCTTATGAACCTCAACCACCTTCTTGTGGAAAGCCCTCAGCACAAAGCAAGAATAAACAACATCAGGTGATCCTTTGTTCGTATCCCATCTCGTAAGAAAAATCTTATCTTCCTCAAGGTCCGGTTGAATTAAAGGTACTTCGATACCTTTTGTTTTTCCTTTTTCATCTCTCTGCAACATCTCCTCTAATTCCTCGTCATTCACGAAATCATGTTTCTTCAGTTGTTTCAAAGGCATCAAAAGCCGGTCTTGCTCTTTGGTAATGTCTGTTTTGGATAGTGTTTTCTCGATTATCACATGGACATCGGTCCCACCCATTGCACTGATTTTCTTCTCAAACGCGACCGGCAAAGCTGATGTAGGCGGGACAATCTCAGGACTTGGCGGCAGCTGCAATGGCCTCTTTCTTTTCCTCGTTAAATTATTCTTTCTTTTTGATGATTCTTCCTTGATATTATCATCACTTTTGGCATAATCATGAGTTCCATCACTCCCTTGTTGGTTATTATTTCCTATATTTTCTTCCACAACCTGTAAGGAACCAAATCTTTGTTCTTGTTTTAATTTTTTATCAGCAACTTCGGCAAGCTTCACTATCATTTCATAAGTTGTTAGCTTTGCATCAATCTTCATTCCCTTCAGGTCTTTGCCAGTAAGAAGGGAAGACATGTTTAATTCTTCTTTGGATCTTTCAGAGACAATTCTTTTGCTGTTATAAGAAGAAGATGTGATCATATGGTTTTCTAAATTATTTATAGTGTGTAATTGAAACTTGGGGTGGAAGAATTATTTTAGAATTTCAGTTGAACTGCAATATTGATTGTGTTTGGATTGACTTGATTACACATTTGAAGTCAGCTTGCTAATTCTGACATCTCAAGGATTTCTCTATTCCTTAAAGTACCGTTATTCCCAAAAGCCACACTTTTCTGCCTTTTAATAACCTTTTCTATTCTTTTCACTGACGCGGTTTCACCCTTTTTTTTTCCCAATCTGCTAAGCCAGCTGTGGGCAAACTTACGACTACAAAGAATAATGTGTCAGGATAACAATAATTCAATAATAGTATAATTAAAAAATTAAATTAGAAATATGTTATAATAATTTAAATAGATAATTTATTGTTAAAACAGATAAATCCAGAAGTTTTATTTAAAATTTGAATTGGAACTAAAAAGAAAAAAATAAAAGTTGTAATTATGTAAAATTAAAATAATTATTTAATTTGAATTCTCATTAATACAAAGAGTATTTTTAAATTTAACTTTAATTTCATAATATTAAAAATAATTGTAAAAGGAATCTTCATTTTAAAAGAACTCAATTGAAATTCACCTTGTTAAATAAAAATTATTTTTTATAGTCTATATAACTTATACAATTAGTTTCCAAATAAAAAATATAAACGTCAAAATAAGTTAAATACTATAATAAAATTTATTAAATTATTTTTTAAAATATTATGCTAAAACAGTTCTTCAACATATAAATTATAGACCACCTGAGAAATATTACTAAAACATAATAATTGTAAAATAATTTAAGAGCAGTTCAAATATTGATAGTAAACAAAAACTTTACAATTTTATTTATTTCTTGAGGCCGAGGCTTCTACGTGATAAGGATGTCATTTGTAACTGCTAGACATAGTAATCTATGCAATTAAAAAGATTGTTTTAACACAAATTGAAGATGTGGCAACATTCACATAAACTAAAATTAAAAAATCAAAATCCCTATTTACAAAATATATATAAATATATTATCTAATGGATACCAGTATATAACTTTACAAGTTCTTGATTTCAAAATTCAAAATTTAAATTTAACTGCAATATTGATAGTGTTTGGATCGACTTAATTACACACTTTGAAGTGAACTTGCTAATTTCAACATTCCAAGGATTTCTATTCCATAAGTATTGTTATTTCGGTAAATATCTTATTCAGTGTTGGTTATCACATGAGTTACACTTTTTTTTATTTTTCTTAATAATGTTTTCTTTTTTACAGTGACGCGGTTTTTCTTCTTCTTTTTTTTTCCCAATTTGTTAATTACAACTACACGGAGTAATGTGCCAGGATAACAAACTTTTTTCATTTCATAATATGCTTGTTTAATATTTTTTATACTTGAATTAATAATTTTCTATGTATTTCTAATGATATAAAATTATAAAAATTATTTTGAATTCTTATTGATACAAAGAGTATTTATAAATTCACCATTAATTTCATAATATGAAAATTAATGGAAATCTTTATTTTAAAAGAACTCAATTGAAATTTCATCTTTATTTAAAGTCAAACTCATCACATTTTAATTATTGTTCCATACTCTTATTTCTTCTAAAAATTCAAAATTAAACTTTCTTACACAAAGTAATTAATTTAAATTTTAAACAAAATAATATATGAATAAATTCACCTAAGTATTAATATATTAAGAAAATATTTTTGAAAAATTGAAAAAATTCAAAAGATAAGTTTAGCTAATTTAAAATATTAATGTAATAACTTTATTAAATAAAAAAATGTAGTATTCCTTTACAATTAACATGAATATAATTATATCGATTATATAATCATCTAATAAGTGAAAATATGATAATGATTTATCTATATTTAAATACATTATAATTTATAATTTAAAATTGTATTATAAATTATAAATACATAAAACTAATCAAATCCGTGCATCACACGGATTACATGCTAATTTCCATATAAATAGTTAATATAATAAACAACTCATTTTATCAACTATCTCTATATAAATGTTACGGGTAAAAATTAGCTTTGATGAACGAGTCGGCAAGGACCTAACAGAAGCTAAGTAACCCAACTTGCTGAGGACACTTAGCGAGCGCCACCTAGCTTATCGCTGAAAAGTGATATAGCGAGATCACAAGAAGCCTAACTCGTCAAGTGACCGGCTATTCTACTCGAGCTTGCCATGCTAAGAAGCAACACTGAGCTCCCTAGAATAGCGACCCAAAGCCGAGAATCTCTGTCCAAGGGGATGGGAACCTCGCCCAGCCTAGAGCTCGGCAAGGCCGGGCGTTAAACAAGATTTATGCCAACTTGCAACTGACAAGAAGGGCCCACCCCACAGAAAGCAGTCTGCAGCAATTGGATTGCAGAAGTTCTTCTATCTTTTACATTTATTTCTTGATGTAACAGAACTCTAGCCGGTAATCATTGCATGTAACCCCCTCCTTCCTCTGTAAATAGGAAATCATTGTTAGAAGAGGTAGGAGGCCGGAGAAGAACAAGCAAAAAATCTGTAAAACTTCCCCTGAAAATTAATAAAACTCTACCATGAACATATGGTCCAGTGCCGCTCAGATTTAGCCGAACCACATTAAAAACACTACCTACTGTTTGCTACATTTTTCTCTTCCTCTCCGTCATCTTCCTCTCTTCCCTCTCTCGTGAAATTCACCAAGAAACAGTTCGGGGTTCAAGAACCATTCACTGTTGGCTGGAGTTTGAACTAGAACCAAATTCCACCGTCAACATTTTGGCGCTAGAAGGAGGGCCCCTATTTCTAGGTCAACTCTTTTGTTTGACTCCAATGACGAAAGGAAGGGCCACTATGAGCTCCAGAACTCTGGCTGTTCAGTCAGCAGTCCCTCAGCCACCACTTGAAGGCATGATAAAAGAGTTGGCTAAAACTGTTAGAGCACTAGCACAAGCACAAGCTCGGGATGCACAAAGGTAAGAAGAAATCGTAGCATAGCTCCAGCAGTTGCGTGAAGAGACTCGGAAAGAGGTTTGTGAGGACCACCACGACCAGCGGTCTGGGGGCTTACAACAAGCTGAAAGTTCTAGCCCTCAGCTTGAAGTTCAGAATCCAATAATGAAGCAAATCCTCCAAAGGCTGAAATAGCTGGAGAAGCATTCACAATCTTAGAATAACCAACCTCGCAACGAGGAAATAGTGATCCAAGTGATCATTTGGATGCATTCAATGTCTATATGATGCGTTCAATGTCTACATGGATCTTCAAACAATTGACCCCTTGGTCAAATGTCGTGTCTTTCCAATCACATTAGGAGGTATACCTTGAGCGTGGTTCAGAAACCTCCCGGCTCGCAGTGTCAATAGTTGGGAAGAATGCCAAGGAAAATTCATTGACTAGTATCGGGTGTTGAAGAGGCAGCTCGCACCCCCTGCCATCTCGCCATGATCTTTTAGCAAAAAAATGAATCACTGAAGGATTATGTAGCCAGATTTAGGCAAGAAGCCAACTCGATAGAAAATCCTTTCGAGGAGAATATCTTGACAACAATCTCCGTGGGACTTTGCAAGGATGAAAAGCTGTATAAGAATTTGTACAAGTCCCTAATACGAGACGACCTCATTGAATTTTATGAGCAAGCTACCAAACAAATAAGATGGGAAGAAACCTTCTGAGCGGAGGAGCCCAAGCAAAAGGTAGACGCTGATGGTCCCACCATGAGCCAAAAGAAGAGTGATGAGAGTCGTAGTTGCGACCCCAGTCCTCAGTTCACGAAGAACACAAAGCCTCAGCGACCCCAACCTGGAGGTCACTTTGAAAGTTACAACATCCTGTTAGATACACAGGATAGAATTTTCGCCACGGAAAGGCACAAAGAGGATTTTAGGAGGCCTTAGCCCATGAGAGCTCCCACTAAGTCTAGAGACTTAAGCAAATTCTGCACTTATCACAACGAGGTCAGGCACACCACCTCAAAATGTTGGGCTTTAAAAGATGTCATACAAGACCTCATCAGAAGGGGTCGATTACAGGATTCTGTAGTAGGCCCATCAGAGCAGCAAGCTCAACAAACCTAGCAAATCGCTGGTCGAGAGCTAGAGCTTTCCATTAGAGCCATATTCTAATCCTGTAATATTTTCTTGAGATCAATGATGATTTTGAAATCTTTGAATGAATTGTCCAGCGGAACGCTATATGAAAAAGGACCACTCTATGTTGAATCAATGTTATTCGTAGTCGATTGGCCAAAATTTAGAAATCTTATCAATTTAGCAACGAGCTTCCACCTTGCCATCATATGGTTACATTCGGGGGTGAGACAATGTGAAGCCTACCCCGTCGATACACCCAAAGCGAGCCATATCCCATGAATTGTGAGCAAAGAAGAATAATTCTATGGCCTGAGCAACAGGATTGCTGTTTCATTGAGCAATGAGATTGCTGTCTTGCTGAACAACAAGACTGTTAGGCTGAGCAACGAGATTGTTGTCTTGCTGAGCAACAAGATTGCTACTTTGCTGAGCAGTAAGATTACTACAAGATTGAGTAACGAGCTTGTTGTGGTACGGGTATATGATATCATCTAGCGACGGGCTATCATCTCGCTATCAAAACACATCCGAGGGAGAGACGACACAAAGTCTACCTGGGAAATACACTCAAGATTTAGCAAAGAGCCAGGAGCTTGCTGAGGTACGGAAGCACTATGGAACGAGTGAAATTCAGCATAAAAAATTCGGCAACAAGCTATGAGCTTGTCACAACGCAAGGATGCTAAAATAAATTTGTTGCAGCTCTCATGCAACTAAGTATACGCAGCTAACATGTGGCCAGAAGATTACAGCTTGCATGCAACCTCTTGCCCAATGTAACTTACGTGCATCTTGACTACTGCTCGTTACAAATCAAGGTAACCAAATGACAAGATCAACTAAGAACTAAAGATGTGACCAATTGGTCCGAAAGGAACTTTTATTGATCTAAAGAAATGTACATACGGTGGTGTGCAAAGCATTCGATACAACATTCAAGAGCTATGTAGAAAAGCTCACATGTTAAAAAGGCCTCGCGTAGATGAGGTGGAATTTACATCAGAAGATTCAAAGTACAAAGCCAAAAGGCAAAAAGCCTAACACTACCATTCTGGCAAGAAAGCAGAGAGTTGGCTATTGGGAAATGAACTCTCACCAATAAAAAGATAAGTAACTCCACTCCTGCGATCTTTCCACCCCCAGTCAGCGATTCCTCCTAGACCAGACCCCATGCAATTCAAAAAAGCACCAAGGGTTTGGCTGGCAGAGCTGGATTCTATGGAAGGACCAGGGAAAATAATCCAAGATCTGCACAAAACTCTCTAGGAGCCCACAAGATGAATCTTACAGAGAAGCCATGTGTAACAGGCCATTCGTGCCTCCAAACATTCTATAACAGACCATCCACGCCTCAAAAGCTTCATTGAAAGCCAAATTATCAAAAACGCAGGGGGTTCAGTTGACTCCTCCATTAAACTCTCTTGTGAAAAAGGGAGAAGACCCCCCAAGGTATAAAAAGACCAGCTTGATCCACCAAAAAGTCCAGAAGATATCCTGCCGATCTTAATCGAATGGCCCAGAGCAAGTAAAATTGCCACACCAACGGCAGGAAATTACGAATAGAAAAAGGCATGGTCTGAAACAAAATGAAATGATAGAAATGAAATCTGAAATGACAATTCAATCAGCAAAGACTTTAATTGACAGTACGGACAAAGCCTCAGAAAAATTACAACTGCCAGTCCATAAAGTAAACTAAGAGTTAGGGGGCTTATGTTATGGGTAAAAATCAGCTTTGAAGAACGAGTTGGCAAGGACCTAATAGAAGCTAAGTAACTCAACTTGCTGAGGGCACTTAGCAAGCGCCACCTCCCTTATTGCTGAAAAGTGATGTAGCGAGATCACAAGAAGCTTAGCTTGTCAAGCAATCGGCCATCCTACTCGAGCTTGCCATGCTAAGAAGTAACATCGAGCTCGTTTAGCGAGCTATAATAGTGACCTTGAGTCGAGAATCTCTGTCCAAGGGGACGGGCACCTTACCCAGCCAAGAGCTCAGCAAGGCCGGGCATTAAACAAGATCTATGCTAGCTTGCAGCTGACAAGAGGATCCCACCCCATAGAAAGTAGCATGCAGTAGTCAGATTGCAGAAGTTCTTCTGTCTTTTACATTTATTTCTTGATGTAACAGAACTGTAGCTGGTAATCATTGCATGTAACTCCCTTCTTCCTCTATAAATAGGAAACCATTGTTAGAAGAGGGAGGAGGCTGGAGAAGAACAAGCAAAAACTCTGTAAAACTTCCCCTAAAAATAAATAAAATTTTGCCATGGATGTAGGGTCCGGTGCCGTCCGAATTTAGCTGAACCACGTTAAAAATACTGCCTGCTATTTTCTACATTTCTCTCTTCCTCTCCGTCATCTTCCTATCTTTCCTCTCTCGTGTGATTCACTAAGAAACAGTTCGGGGTTCAAGAACCATTCACCGTTGGCTGGAGTTTGAACCAGAATCAAATTTCACCGTCAATAATAAACAATTAATATTATTATTTATCAATTGGTCAAATCAATTAACATAATTAACTAATTAATTAATTATCAATTAATTATTAATAGTAACTAATCAGATTGACTAGTTGTCATATACACTTAAGATATATTTTTCTATGAATAACATTTTACCCTTCTATTTTGTATTTTGCTCCCTCAAATCAAAATTTCTAGCTCGTTCATCATTTAGTCATGTTAACCTCTTGATTCGTAGAGAAGAAAAAAATAGAGGAAGAAAATGAGAAGAAAGAAAATGGGAGGAAAAAAATGAGAAGAAAAAAAATGTAGTTTTGCTGATTGATTAGGTAGAAAATAAGAGAAAAAAAAAGGAAGAAAAAAAAGGTTTTGCCATCTACCTCAATGTTAGCTAAAATGAAATTCTAAAATAAATAATTAAATATGTTAATAGGTGAAGAGAACTACGGATGATACAAGACTAAATGTAAAAGAAAATTCATTGGTCTAAGAAAAATGTTCTATTAAGGTGCCAACATAAACATGAACCAATAGAGAAGGGGAATGCTAAATATTATCCAATGTAACATCCCAGAATCCATTTCTCCATATGTATAAGCAAATTGAAATTTCCTTGTCTAATTGGAAGTCTGCCATGTAAGATCAGCTCTCTGCCCCATCTAACAATTGTTGAACCCCAAGCAAAACCAGCACCAAAACCCAATTGCAATAGTATGCCCTGTCTTTCCCGCTTCAAATTGCTTCGTCTAAAGCCAGAGGAATGGAGGCTGCACTTGTATTATGATAATTAGCCAAATTTGATATTACCCTTTCTGAGGAGACTTCCAAATGTGTTGCAACTGCAACAATGATCCTCTGGTTTGCCTGCATTTATTAAAAGTTTGGCATGTTAAGTGCAAACAATGTTCTTTTCTCCAAGTTAGATGTTCTGATCAATTTATGCTATGGAATTCCTCACTTAACATATGATATTTAGTTTTAGATCATGAGTTAGTACATAGTGGAGATGAACAGCAAGTGGGCTAATGTTTGTTGCATACAACAAAGTTTTCAAGCAAAGTTTTCATTATGGGTCTACCACAATTATTTTCCACAAAAAGCACTAGCAAGGGCCTAGTAACTGACTTCTCAAATTAGATCCAATTTTCAAATAGTCATTTGTCTATGAAGCTGTTACAAAACTACAAATTGCGTATAAAAAAAAGTAAGCTTAAATCTAAGAAACAAGATTGAAATTGTAATCTGCTACTTATGATTAACAATGACATGAACATAAACATTTTACTTGTACTAATACAGCACCAACAGCATCCCCAAAAAGAATACACAAAATCTCAACTAAACAAAGTAAACAATTCATACCCCTTATGTGACTACTAGTAGATACTAAACCCAACACAAATCCGCTGCATACAACTGTAATGTCATAAGCCAATGGATTTCTTTTGTAGCCAAGTTGTTTTTGAATCTAGGCATATCCAGCAAACATTTATCTCTATCAATGTAAGTATATAGGTTCAAACCATGCCAACAAGGACATCCTAGAGATTACAATTGTCGTATATGATAATAAATGATGCTGAACTCAGAAGAAAGCATTTAAATAATGAACAAGTATGGGGTAAAGAAAACTGGTAATAGGTATTCACAGAACCTAAAAATTTATACAACAAATAATGAAAAAAAAAAAAGTAGAAATAGAAAACTTCATAAACTTCACACTCAAAGTTCCTTCTAAATATTTATCTAATACATGCATTCCTTTATGCATTCTCACTTCTATGGAACCAGAGCCTGATAAGGTCTAATCGGACATTTCAAGTATGCAACATTATTCACAATGTATAAAAGCCAAAAGTAGCACACATGATATTATACATTCTTAATCTTCACCTAGGGAGTGCTACCAAAAAGATCCTCTGGTGTTGATGTGCATAGCAATACTAGGTCAACATCATCAGGATCAACCTCTGCTATCTGGAGAGCTTTCCTAGTTGCCCCTACTGCTAAACTTGTTAGGTTATCTTTGCTTGCAAGGAAAACATCGAGCAAAAGTTAGCTAGGTCCATCAATAGATTATAGAACATCCAACAAAATTGAGAACAAATTCCTTACTGATTCATCAATGGGATTGTCTACTGGGAACAAGAATGGAGCTCAAAAAGCTGACAAAGCTCCATAACAGCCAACTTCATCTAGAAGAGCTAAGACTTTCCAGCTGCCAATCCTAGAAGAACCCAACTACACATTAACACCTTTGCCACACCATTAAGAGCTTAACCTAATAGCAAGCACTATTGTCTGCTACCTAAACTTTAACTAGCCTATTTATACTCTGAGGGTAGAGCATCCTACCTAAACTTTCGTTGGTGAAGTTTGTACAAGGCTACAAGCAAGGAAGAGAACTCCCCAATTAGTGCCATATATACAAACTAACATTTTACAAATTGTACATGAAATTGGATTTTATTAATTACCAGCTAGTTTTTTCGGTTGTCTAGTCTATGTCCAAACTTTGACTGTGACTTTTTTGTCTTGATAAAAATGTAATATTTGTTTATTTAAGTTTGTGAAACTAATTTTTCTCAAATACGATCAATAACCAGATCTACACCATAAAATTAGACACATCTTACATCGTCATCACCAATTTCCTCAAATCAACTCACCAAACAAATACGATCAACAATGAAATCTACACCAGTTGAGGCAAATAAAGTTTAGAAATTTATCAATCCCCTAATCACCATAACGAAAACGAAAAAGAATTGTGGATCCAGAATATCAACTAGCCACAAAAAATGCACATATAGAGGGAAAACATGCAGAATAAAGTTCGACCAGATATCAAACAAAAATAATAATAATCAAAACCAAAATAGAATACTGAAAGTAGAGGAAGTAGATTGGAGGAAGTAGCGACCAAAACGAGGAAGCAGCAAGTATAGCACCAACAAGCAGAAGGAGCAAATCGAGGAAGCAGCGACCAGAATGAGGAAACAGCAAGCAGAGGAGTCAGATCCAGGAGGCAGCGACCAGAACAAGGAAGCAGCAAGCACAACACCAACAAACAGAGGAAGCAAATTGAGGAAGCAGAAGTAGAATAAGGAAGCAGCAAGCAAAGAAGCAAATGAAGGAAGTGGCAAGCAGAGAACCAAAATAAGGAAGTAGCAAGCAGATAAGCAGCAAGTAGAGAAGTAGATCGACAAGTAGAGAAGCAGCTTGGCAAGTAGAGATGTAAATCCTGAAGCACAAGGCATATTCTACTCACCATTAGGCAGAAAAAAAACTATCGTGAGTCCTACCAAGTTTTTCTATTAATTTTCTTTTCCACTCTTTTTTTTCCTGTGCCAGGCACAAGCAAAAACTATTTTCTTCCCTTATTTTCTGCAAAAAATTTCTTTCCTTTTATTTTCTTGCCAACTAAGCAGAGTGTAAAGGAAAATCTACACCAATACTGGATCAAGAAAACGAGATATACAAATCTATTTTCCACGTAAACAGCCATATCAATTAGAACCGTCGATGTAAAAAGGCATTACGATGAATGAAAAAACCCAAATTCAATCACATTTTGAAAATGGTCTTTCTGTGTCAAAGGTTTAAGAGTTTCCTTGACACTGTCAGTGCTTCTTATAGGTTGTGTTTGGTATTAGTTAAATTTTTTTATTCCTGAGAAAGTGAGGTGAGAATAAAAGTTTCTTATGTTTGGTACAAAAGATAAAAAATCATTCCCAGGTATAAAAGATGCCTAGGAATAAAATTTGTAAAGGAAAGTTAAAAATTTAATCCCACCTGTGAAGGTGGGAAAGACATATTCTTGGGAATGAACCATTCTCAGGTATAAAAGATGCCTAAAAGTAAAACATTCCATGAACCAAACATACCAACAGGGTTTTAGATTAGGGTTTTTCATTCTACCTCTCCTTTATTCGAACTCCAGAGAAGCCGTGGATAGATACCAGGAGGTTGAGAAACCCAAGGCAGAATCGCCTATAAACGAAAACGAGATTCGAATCACTACCCAAGGTGCCATCTGAAACTATATCACCTATGCCACCTCTCTTCTCCAGGTATACCTTATGAATCATTTTCCATTCATTTCATTCTTTTTTGTTTAAAGCTTCACTTTCTCCGATTGTTTGGTTGTTCCATTAGGTAATTTGGCACCTTCATTGATATTTTGGGGTCGATGTGGAGAAACAGAGAGCCAGCTAGAGTCCTCTGAACCCAATTTTTTATATTTTAGATCAACAGTTTACAATTATATACTCGTTGTTTTACAGAATATCTATATGTTTTTTCCTTTGTTAATTGAACTTGAGACGTAGGAGAAAGACTTAGGCACACCTAAGTTGTGCACTGGCCAATGAGAAGATTTTTGCATTCATGTTTCATAGTTCCCACAACAGTGCAGTATAGAAGTTCAAAAGGATCAAGATTTTTTAATTTTTTCCTTTTGTATTTTTTTCATTCTCCTCATTGATAGTAACAAGTACTAGGATCTCAGAACCTGCTAGAATCTTGTAATATTGCTTTTAGTGAGATTCCCATTCCCTATCACTATTCTCTCATTCTAGCCATACAGTTGCGACTCGTGTTTCTTAATTGTAATGAATAGGGAAGGGAGAGAATGCCTGCAGTTTTTATAGATTATCGCTATATTATTTATCAATGTATTTTGTGTACATTATTTCATATCAGGCACGTTGACTAATTATCTTTTGTATTTATTATTCCAATAGTCAACTTTTCTGAAGGCCATAATGCAGTTTAGGCAAGATGGATACTGTTAGAAGGGGTGCGGGAAAAATAGAGAAGCAAATATATCACTTGAAAATGTTTTTGTGCAAACTCAATCCTGTGTTAGTTAAGACAAGTGTCACTCCCGCTTCCCCCAAAAAATTTGAGTGTGTGTGTGTGTGTCTGGGGAAGGCTTTCACACTTAAAGGTCATTGAAGAAACCAATTGCAATTTTTTAGTAGAGTCAATTGAGTGAATATTGTCTCTTGTTTTGGGAAAGCTGTTACTTAGATGCTGTTTTTCTATCCTTGAGAATGAAATTTAGCTTATGTGACCAGAATGTGAGGACTGCTTGTTGAGTAACAAGGCATAGGTTTCTTCACGTTATGGGAGTCTCCAACTAGAGAAAATTGTGACATTAAGAATGTCAAAAAAACAAACATAAAATAATTGCTGCCAAGAACTTTTCTTTTGTGCAATATTGTTACTAGTTAATAATTGATGTTGATTTACTTGGTTTATGGATCATGTTTTTAAACTGTATTAATGTTTGAGTGTATTCTTGATTATGTATTTGACATAATCCTCTGCTATATATACTTTTGAAATGAACTAAATCCATATAATTGACAGGCTGTAATTTGTTCTTAATTGAAGGCTATTTATTTTATTTTATTTTATTTTATTTTTTTTACTTTGCAGATGACTTTCTGTTTACATTCTTTTACCTGTGCTCGGCCTGATTGTGATCTTCATTGTTTTTAAACTAATGAAGTGGTATATTATAATATTTTTAATTTTAATTCTTCATGTGGGTATTTTTTGATGGACGAATTTTCAACCTATTCTGTCATTAGAAGTTCATCTACTGTCTTATTATTGTATGTTGCACTTAATCTAGGAAAGACATGTAAGAGAGATTATCTTGAAGGCAATGGGACAGGCAATCAGCAAGACAGTAGCCGTTACAGAGATTTTAAAGGTTAACAAAGATGAACTGAAAGGATTATAGTTATCTTGTTTGAAAAAGTAAAAGGAAACTTTGGACCATGTCCTGCTCATAACTAAAAAGAAAAAAAATGATGCAAAGGAAAGTCAAGCTCAGTAACACACACAAATTATACATCGTTAGAGGACCACAAAATTCATCATACTGTAATTTGGGAAATCCCCAGATTGGTGACTTTTACAAGAAATTGTCATTAAGAAGTGAAAAAAGGTCAAAATCTGGGAAGCACAGGATCCTGTGGAGTTCAGATTGAGTTTAACCTTATGGGTTTTATGCCTCCTTAAACAGAAGAAGATTCCCCTGCTGCATCAAGATACTTCTAACAGCTCAGTAGGCATAACCGATGCATAGGAACCCATTGAAAATGCTCTTGTTCCTGAAGTTCTAAATATTGGATTTTAAGCTTCAACACGTATTCATTTTTGTGTACCTGGTGTCTAAAAATTGCTAAGCATTAGCATTTGATCCAGTTTGGAGATGACTCACCATGTCTCTGTGGTCTCAATCACATTATCAACAAATGAGTTAAATTAAAAACTCTCCTGAGTAAGTATTTTGAGAACATTTCGGATCAGATTCCCAAATGTATTTCTTTCTACTCGAATAATGGCCTGCTGGGGATATTTATTTAGGCTGCATTTTCAATTTTCCTCGGATTTTTCAGCTTGACTGTTTCAGGATGTTGCCTATATGATTTTGTCCTTAGGTATCAAGCTCCACTTAATGTAGAATAACCAAAGCAACAGTTCAATTGTGAACAGCAACAACCAAAACCAGTTCGTGTGCTGTATAATGCTGTAAATGAAGGTAACTGGACAGAGCTACTATTTGAAATTATGGATGCCCTTCAAATTCTATATTTTCACTCTGATCATGTTTTTTCTTTTTCAGATTCATATGCATATGGCAGTGGCCGTGGCCGAGGTCGAGGGCAAGGTCGGGAGAGAGGGAGAGGGAGAGGTAGAAGTTGGGGAAGGGATGGATTTGGCTACCAAGGTGGTTATGGGAATGATCAAGTTGGATATCGACATTATCGAAGTGTTTGGATCGACTTAATTACACGCTTTGAAGTCAACTTGTTAATTTTAACAATCCAAAGATTTCTATTCCATAAGTATTGTTATTCCAGTAAGTATCTTATTCAATGTTGGTCATTATATAAGTTACACTTTTCTCTTTTTTTTTTTTCCTTTTAATAATGTTTTCCTCCTTTATTTTTTCACTGACCCCGTTTTATCTTTTTTTTGTTCCCAATCTATTAATTATGACTGCAAGGAGTAATGTGCCATAGGATAACAATTTTTTTATTTTCATAATATGTTTTTTTTTAATTTTTTTATACGTGAATTATTAATTTTTTAATGTATTTCTAATTATATAAAATAATTATTTTGAATTCTTATTAATAAAGAGATTATTTATAAATTTAAAATTAATTTCATAATATGAAAAATATTTGTAATTGGAATTTTCATTTTAGAAGAACTCAATTGAAATTTCATCTGATTAAATATTTTTCTTATTTTGAAATTGTCTCCTCCAGGTAGCACTCTCGTTTTTTCATCTATTTATTTATATTTATATATAAAAGGGAAACCATTGATGTCATATTACGACATATGGTGATTTTTCACATAATAATTTTCTACTAAAATGTAATTGATTATATTTTATATTTAAAAGATGTAATCATAAATCTAGAATAGAAAATTTAATAATAAAAGTAAATTTAATAATAAAAATTTATTTTACATTTTAAAAAGAAAGTTTAAGATTTTTTAAATATTATAAACAAATCAATAAGATATATACTATAGTTTTTATTATAATCATTTATTTGTTTATATTATAATCAAATATGTTTATTATTCGTAATATTATATTGTTCCAATGTATATCAAAAGTTGATATATACGTTTTAAATGTGTAAAATAAAATTTTATCATTATATTTTCTATTTTAAAATTATGATTATATTTTAATTTATAATTATATAATTATATTTTATCATTATATCAAAAGTTGATATATACGTTTTATTTTTAATTTTTTAAATGTGTAAAATAAATTTTTATCATTATATTTTCTATTTTAAAATTATGATTATATTTTAATTTATAATTATATGATTATATTTTATTTGATATATATGATTATATTTTAATTAAATATGTTCTATTTTTATCATTCTAAAACTATTCTACAAGATCGTTGGGATAAAAAATTTTCTGTATGTTGTAACTCACCTTTTTTAAAAAAATAGATGAGTTCATAAATTTCTATAAATTATTTTTATTTATTGTTAATAAAAAATAAATAAAAACACATATTCCTTTTTTATGTTTAATTTCATTGCTCGTATCATATAATTTGTATGCATTGTTAATTAATTCATAGCTGAAATGTGGTTTTTTTTCTCTTGAATTAATAAAGTTGAAGAGTGCAAAGTACACAAAGCAAGCAAAATCAAGCATCATAAGGTTAAACTATTCAAATTTCTTCAGAGGTAAAACATTTGAAGTCATACATATTCTTTTAATGCTTTGTTAGACATAGGTGGATGGATTTAAGGTGAGATGGCTGATTGGTTACATGATGATGAGTGAGTGTTATTTACCATTATGTTTTATGTTTTGATTGCTACTTTACAAGTTAAAAATATCTTATTCTTTTATACATTTTCCCCCATGAGTCGTGCATATGTAAGCTTGTAGGTATTCTGTGCTAATCTTAAAATTATGATTTTCTTGCATTTTAATATATGCATGTTTTGTTTTGTTTTTTGTTTTTCCTTATATTGTACATTAAGAAGGTCAGAAGCCCCACAAGAGAGATGCAAAAGGACCCAACATCAGACAAAACATGAAAAACCAAGAGCCCGATTTCTCTCAGAAAACCAATGGAAAAACAAATCCTTCTCCCCACTATAAAGATTAATAAACATCAACAATTTAAAGGGATTGATGGTACTTCTGCAACAGCTCAACTAACTGAGGAGGATGGACGCATTCCCATAGGCGAGGAATAATTTGGTACATTCCCAACAAATTTTATTCTTATATTTTAATTAAGGATAATTATATAAAAACACATGTTAAAATTTTTTTATTCTCTCTGGAATATTTCGTTCCCATCCTCATAGGTGGGAATAAAATTTTTAACTTTCTTTTATAAATTTTATTCCTAAGCATCTTTTATGTCTGGAAATGATTTTTTATCTCTTGTATCAAATATGGGAAACTTTTATTCCCACCTTATTTTTCCAGAAATAAAAAAATATAACTGATACCAAACACACTCTAAGAGATTGACTTTAAATCACAGCATCCCTCATAGCTAAGGCTTCAGCCATAATGGAAGATTCGGCTACAATGTGTCTGACTAGGCCTGAAATTAAAATACCAGAATGGCGGAGTGGTCTCTAATAACAACTGACACTGCACCAGTTTTGGATTTGGAGCAAAAAGCAGCATCTATGTTTGCTTTGTAACGTCCATAAGAAGGGGCTTGTCAACCTTGGACACTAGGCAAGATAGGCTCTCTTTCAAATAAAGTATATTGCGATGGAGAATTAGCCCAATAAAAATCCTATTGAGTAGATTTTGCCTTTTCCAAAACAGCAATTGAATTGGACTGAATTTCATCACAAACTAATTTGTTACTTGCCTTCCAAATCATCCAACATAAGAGGAATGCCACCATTTCTTTCCGATGAGGTATTATGCCTCAAGAAGAGAATTTTATCCAGAAGCCATCTATCAAAACTTGTTACATCCTGATCACAGATGGACCACTGGAAAACTGAAGCAAACCAGGTCCAATCCCCTAAACGAAGGTGTTCTATAGTCTCTGGATGGAGACCACATACAGGACATGACTCATCTATTGATAGATGCCTTCTACTTCAATAAATCTGACATGAAGAAAACTATTACAGGCTCTCCAAATGAAATTTTTTACTCTAGGATTTGCCTTGGTATTCCATACGAATTTCCACAATTCATTAGGGATTTTGATATGAGGGAGGTGGCTTGCTTGGACTTCTCCTTTGATGTTGGCTCTTGGCAACATAGAAAGCTGATTTTACAGAATAATCACCAGATTTTGTATAGGGCGAAATTTTCTCATCATTTCCACCATGTGCCCTTAAAGGAATGCACAGAATTTTGCATTCTATTTTCCCATCAAACAGAGAAAATAACTTCTGTCTATCCCATTGATTCTGTCCTTGCCTCGTTAATTCATTCACCTTCATGGATGAACACTACAAAAAAAACAGGTATTTAACGTCAGTTTTTTTTGTATATTTAACGACAGTTATAATCCTCGCTAACTACCTTTGTGGCATTTTTCGGAACCGCAGTGAATTCATGGGTTGGGAAGGATTAGTGGCAGTTATTTCTGCACTTAACGGCAGTTATAATAACCGCCAGAAATGTTGTATATAGAGGTGTTTTTTTCTGAATTTTACGACGGTTTTGCAAAAAAAAATTTAAATAAATTTGTTTTTCGTGGCGATTTTTTTTATATTTAGCGGCAGTTTTGTAGAATTTTTTTTTTAAAAAATTATTTTTCGCAACGATTTTTTCTATATTTTGTAGCAATTTTTCAGAATTTTTTTTTAAAAAATTATTTTTCGCAATGATTTTTTTTTTTTGCATTTTGTGGCGATTTTAAAAAAAAAATTAAATTTTTTTTTGTGGCGGGTTTTTTCTCTATTTTTTTTAAAAAATTCTTTAAAATACAATGTTTCAAATATATATATATATTT
Source organism: Saraca asoca (assembly GCA_026873985.1). Classification (NCBI taxonomy): domain Eukaryota; kingdom Viridiplantae; phylum Streptophyta; class Magnoliopsida; order Fabales; family Fabaceae; genus Saraca; species Saraca asoca. Next base: position 21,413 of record JANHAO010006289.1, read on the forward strand.
TCCTATCCTAATTTTTCCTTTGTTTCCTTTATCTATTATCCTGCTACAACAATAATTTATAATAAATACATACATTTTAAACAAATAAAATTAAATACAAATTTTGCATTAATAATAAATATTCAAACATTTGTT
>JANHAO010006290.1:0-21550 GCA_026873985.1 Saraca asoca
TCTTTTTATCTCATAAAAGTGACACATTTCAAGCCTTTAAAAGACTTGCAAGTGTGATTCAAAATGAAAGAGGATGTTCTATTATCTCTATATGAAGTGTCCATGGAAAAGAATTTGAAAATAAGGACTTCACTAGTTTTTTTGTGAAATGCATGGTATTAGTCAAAAATTTTCTACACCTAGGACACCCCAACAAAATGGTGTTATCGAAAGGAAAAACAAATGTTTGGTGAAATGGCAAGAACCATGTTAAATGACAGCATGCTTCCAAAGTCCTTTTGGGCTGATGCAGTTAACACTACTAGCTATATAATGATTAGGGTATTACTTAGACCTATTTTAAGCAAACACACCCTATGAATTATATTTTGGAAGAAAGCCTAACATATCATACTTTCATGTCTTTAGTTGTAAGTGTTATATACATAACAATGATAAGGATAATTTAGATAAATTTGATCCTAAGTCTAATGAAGGAATTTTTCTTGGCTATTCTTCATCTAGCAAGGCCTTTAGGATATATAATAGAAGAACCTTGAAGATAGAAGAATCTGTGCATGTTGTCTTTGATGAATTTATTTTAAGTGATCACAGATCAAGTGCAGAGGAAGATTAGAAAGACTAGTGGACCTTTGTCTCAACTTTAGATATTCAGCAAGGTGAATCAAAGCAACATACTACAAAACCAAGAGATGAACAGGAAGATACTGTCATTCTGGACATTACATCACCCAACTCTCCTAAAAAAACTTGGAAATTCATGAGAAACCATCCCAGAAATCTTATTATAGGAGATGCATCTAAACGAGTAACTCAGAGTAACTTGAAAAATTTCTACAATCACTCTACTTTTGTTTCTCTAATTGAGCCTAAAAATATTCAAGAAGCCTGCAAGATGCCAAAGAATTAAACCAATTTATAAGAAATCAAGTTTGGACACTTGTGCTGAAATCTTATCATCATAATGTAATAGGGACTCGATGGGTTTTCAAAAATAAACTAGATGAAAATGGAATGATAATAAGGAACAAAGCTAGGCTAGTAGCAAAAGGATATAACTAGGAAGAAGGAACAGATTTTGATGAAACCTTTGTACTAGTAGCTAGACTAGAAGCGATTAGAATGTTGTTAGCATTTGCTTGTACAAGAAATTTTAAACTTTACTAGATAGATGTTAAAGTGCTTTCCTAAATGGATATATTTTAGAAGATATTTATATACAATAGCTCCTAGGTTTTGAAAACCCCTTAAATCTAAACTATGTTTTTAAGATGAAAAAGGCCTTATATGGTTTAAAGTAGGCTCCTAAAGCCTAGTATGATAGACTTAGTAAGTTTTTAATCCATAAAGGCTTTAAAAGAGGGAATGTTGATACAACACTTTTTATATTAGAGAAGGGTAAAGATATACTACTTGTACAAGTCTATGTAGAAGACATTATATTTGGCTCCACAAATAAGTAATTATGCAAAAAAATTTCTAAGTTAATGCAAAATGAATTTGAGATGTCCATGACAGGGGAGTTGACCTTTTTTCTTGGCTTGTAGATTAAACAACCAGCCAAAGCTATATTCTTATGCCAAACCAAATATACTTTTAATTCTTATACCAAACCAAATATACTCTTGAACTGTTAAAGAAATTTCAATTTGATAAATGTAAATCTATAAGCACACCTATGAGTCTATCTTTGAAATTAGATCATGATTTGAATGGTAAAAGTGTAGATCTTACTCTATTAAGAGGCATGATAAGTAGTCTATTACACTTAATTGCAAGCAGGCCTGTATTATGTTAAGTATTTGTGTTCGTGCAAGATATCAAACTAACCTAAAGGAGTTAATCACACCTATATGCAATTAATAGGGTATTTAGATACCTAGTCAGAACCAAACATTTAGGACTTTGGTATCCTAAGTTTGATACTTATAGTTTATTAGGATATTCTGATGCAGATTATGTCTGGAGCAAAACAGATAAGAGTACTCGTAGGGCATGTCAATTCATTAGTCATTTACTGGTCTCTTGGTCATGTAAAAAGTAAAATTGTGTTGCATCATCTATTGCTGAGGTGGAGTACATAGCAATTGGAAGTTGTTGTGCCCAGATTCTTTAGATGAAACAACAGCTTTCAAACCATGGACTAAAATTTAAGAAAATTCCAATACTTTGTGATAATACAAGTCCCATAAATATTATCAAAAGTCCTATAATGCACTCAAAGACTAAGCACATTCAAATCAGACACCATTTGTTAAGGGATCTTGTTCAAAAGGTAGACATTTCAGTTGACTTTGTTTCAACAAATTTTCAGCTAGCTGATATTTTTACGAAGCCTTTAGATGAAAAGAGATTTATGTTTGTTAGCCTTATTGGCAAATTATTAGCCTTTTTAGCTAACAAGATTATTTTGATGTTGAAAAACAATTTTACATTGAAAAATAATTTAATCAATTTTTCATATTATTGTTTGATATTATATTTTAATGTTTGTGTCAATTTATTTTACAGGATTCAACATATATTTGTGATTTAAGAAGATCCAAGATTAGTCTTAGGATTTATTTTTATTTTCAATAGAATCTCAGTTAATCTTTGATCTAAATCTTTTTAACTAAATAATGAAGTAGAAAAACTATTTGAAGAAAACAAGATTTTATAAAACTATTTTTCACTTCATACATTGATTTATACATCGATTTATGTCTTTAAAATTTCTACACACATCAATGTACACATCGATTTGTCAAAGAATAGTTTTCAAAATTCCTTTTATCGAAAGTTAGGAAAATTACTCACTTCGATGCAGTAATCGATGCAAAGACTGTGATAACATACTACATTTCAATTACCACACCGATTAATTAATTGTAACCACCTGTAATTGATGTGACAATCAATGTAATAACTGAAAGTTAGTTATTCTATTATAGACGGTTACAACAGTTACAACTACCTAACTTCCTCTCTTATATAAATGGTTTTCTCATTGTTTCCTATACAATTTTTTCATTACAATTTCAATACAGTTCATTACAATTCACTGAGAAATCACTTGATAAAGTTCCAAAATGTTTTACTTTATCTGCCTCATCAATTTCTGAAGATTCAATCAAGTTTTGGATTTAAATCTGCTGAGCTTATCTTAGATAGTTTGAGATTTTCATCTCGAACACTAGTATTATATTTTCTACTTCTTTTCTACTTCTATTTCTTTGTTTTTAAGATTTCTAGGGATTTAGAAATCTTGTATAGGTTAGCAAGAAGCTATCAATCTTATGTTTTTCTTTAGGTTTAGAAGAGCCTATTCCAATTCTTTTAAGTTAGCAAGAAGTCTATCAAATTCTTGTGTACTTGTTGTAAAACTGGCAATTCAAGAGCTTGATAATCCTGAGAGTTTTTGTTTTAAATTTAAGAGGTCTTTTGATTGAGAAAGATCAAGTGGAGTAGACTTGAATTGTGGTTTCAATTCAAGTTGAACCACTTTAAAAATTTTGGAGTTCACTGATTTTTATTCTTATCTCTCAATTATTATTTTTTGTTGCTTTACATTTAATTCTGTTAATCACAATCATATTTGTTAGAATATTAAATCAAACAAAACAAAGGCGTATACAATTCTCCAACAAGAAAAGGGCAAGATCCATTTAGATTTCGCATTTTTAACTATTTTTTAGGGACCTGACAGTGTTTATCAAAAGAGAAATTGGAATGATGAACCTTGAAGAAAATGATCTTAATTAGTCAAATTTTTTTAATGTTTTACATTGTTTGTTGTATGCTTTTTAATTCTTGTAGTTTTGATATTTTTGATTTGTTATGTTTGATTCTTAAATTCGAGATCTAACTTAAGTATCAGAGTTTCTTAAGTTTGTTTTGCAGGTGTATATTTTAAAGATTTGAGGTACATGTTATTGATAGCAACTTATAGTTTAACTTTATATAAAAAAAAAACTAATTTTTGGACCCTAAATCAAATCTAGAATCGATTCACATTTTTCCCAGGATTTATCTGAGTTTTTGAATTGATTTGCTAATTGATTAACAATCAAATATTTGCATTTTAAATTGATTTTAGAATCGATTTAGAAAAATTCTCAATGTTTTTGTCTAATTCAAAATTTCTAAAATTATTAATCTTGGTTACACGAATCGATTTCTCGACACAATTTAGTCAATTAACTTGATTCTAAAGTTGTTATTCTACAAACTATATTCTTATTCTATTTTTGCAACCTAACTCATTTCCAAATTTTTTTATTAAATGAAATAGAAAACAACTCAAGGGGAGCTATGAACTTTTATACTTCTTAAGCTCTTTTCTTATTGTCTATTGATATACTCTATTTCTTTTTTATGAGACAAAAGGGAGAGCAAAAGCTAAAGCTTGATTTTAGATGATTATAATAAATTTTCTTATAAAAATTTCTTATCCTCCTTTTATTTTTTTTAACTTTGAACCTCATCTAAAATTGTTTCTCACCATCAAAAAAGGGGAGATTGTTAGCCTAGGTTACTAGTCACATATTTTCCTTAGTTTTGATGTTAAAAAATAATTTTAATTTACATTACTATTTGACAATATTCTTCAGTGTTTTTGACGTGATTTACAAGTTCAAAGCATGTGATTCAAAAGATCTAAAATTAGATTTATGAATTATTTTTTTTATATAGGATCTTTTGTAAATGAATTCAAATGAGATTTGATTCAAACAAATATTTTTATAATGAGATAGATACAAACCACTTGAAGAAAAACTAAAACCAAATATTTTTCAAACAAAGCTTTTAAATGATTCTTTCACAAGTACAGATTTATAAAACTATTTTACACCTTGTAAATCAATTCAAGAATCGATTCTTTGAAGAACTTATGAAAAAGCATACTAGAATTGATTCATCGATCGATTCATGAATAAATGTTTTGAAAAATTCTTTTTACTAAAGGTTAGGAATTTGACCTGAATCAATTCAATAATCGATTCAAGACTTGATCACAAGAGGCTGTGATTTGATTGCCAAACCAATTCATTAGTTGTAACCACTCTGAATTGATTCACGAATTGATTCACTAACTAAAAATTAGTTATTATATTACAGTCGGTTATAGCAATTATAAAAACCTAACTACCTTCAGTTTTTCAATAGATTTCACATATTTCTCTCTTCTTCAAGTGCGAAAGGCATAAAGTAAAAAATGCTGAATTAGATTTCTCTCTACCTCATAAGATTTCTAAATCAAATCAAGGGATTTTGATTCAAACCTCTGCTGAATTCATATTAGATGTTTGAGATTTCATCTTAAACTATTGGTATTATATTTCTTACTTTACCTTAATCTTTTTTATCTTTATTTTTCTATTGAGATTTCTAGGTTGATAGGAATCCTGTTTAGGTTAACAAGAGCCTGTTTTAAATTCTTATGTTTTTTCTTAGGTTTGCAAGAAACCTGATGTAGTTCTTGTGTTTTGAACTGACATTTCAGGAGCCTGTTTTTAATCTTGATAGTTCTGTAATAAAAGTGGTCTTTCGGTTAAGGAATGATCGAATGGAGTAAACTTAAATTGCAGTTTCAATTCAAGTTGAATCACTTTAAAAATTTTATGTCTGAATCTTTACTTTTCTGTTCTTACATCTACAATAAATCATAGTTTTGTTAAAATTCAAAGAAGAATTCATAATATATAAAGGTGTATACAAATTCCCCTAAAAGAATAAGGATAAGATCTATGATTTTTATATCTTTATATAGGACCCTTACTATCAATTTAAGCTACTTCAAATTCAACATGCATGTTACTTTCGTATGCTTATCTAGTCAAACAGTAACATCCTCCTATACACTACATGGAACAAATGAAGAAGGCTCAAATGCATATAATAATAGTTGCACTCCTTTGAACATATTGCTAAAGATAACAATTTCTAATTAAAAAAAAATCAAAACATGAGTCGTTAAAATGGTAAAGAATAGTAATTGCTCCTTATGAAACTCTGTAATTTACAGAGAACAATAATAATTTTCTTACCATAATCTCTTTTAGGTAACTTTTATAAACTACAAATGTAAAAAAAAATGAAAATGCATTTTATAAATTAACCCATCAATCTTCATTTAACGAAGAGTCTTCATGCAATGATGCCAAATTGCCAACTCCAATTGTACCAACACATTTTACTATAAACAATGGTAAAGATGAGAAAAATTGAAAAATATAAATGATCAATTATTGTAAACCTCTAGTTACTTCTCTACTACTTGACTACTGCCCTAAGGTAACTCCCTTTTTGCTTGTGAGCGTATCGTGGGATAATGTCATAGGAAGGGTGAAATTAGCCACTGATCTCCAACAAAAAAGGAGCTCAATCATACAATATTAAAGCGTAAAATACATATATGTATAAGTATGTGTGAGCCCAAAATAACCAACTAGTTAGTAAAGGCTCAAATGGTCCAAAACTGATCAATCCAATTTGATCGGGCCCAAACAAATGACTAAAGTGATCAATTGACCCACGAATGATCGATACAACTCTAAAATATTAGTTTATATACTATTTTTCTATATAAATTAAGGTATGCACTCTTTATAGGATCCTTACTTTCATTCTCATTTTTTACATTCTTTCTTGATATAGACTTGACCGTCAAAATACCTTTAAAAATCTTGACTTCAATCACTCATTTTTTTATTTTACAAGTCTTGAAAATCAAAATTCTTTTTAGTGTATCTATATGCACACACGTGTATATATAATCTTTTGGTATTGGTTACTTATAAACATCAAATAAATTCTATCTCACCAATTTTTGTTTTATTAATATATATGTATAGTTACATGAGAAACCATACAAAACAATTTCATTATAACATACTGAGAGAAATGAAAGATAAAGAAGAAAGATTTACAAAAGCTATTGTAATAAAAAGAGCATATGCACAAATAATATTAATTGTATCCTAAGATGGTTAGTGATGTTTGTAAGGTTAATAAAAAATTTGTTCTAGTGAAAGCATTTAACAAAACAAAAATGTGAATGGTATCATCTGATAATACATCCAAAACGTTTAAATGTGACAATCCAGAAGTTTAACAATAGTAGAAGTAAATGGTGAAGACAAAATGCATCCAATGTACCAACTTCAAGGGAGGTGTTAACCTCAAGGGAGTTTACAATAACAATTTAACAAAATCTTCAGCATACAATAAGATATCAAGTCACATCAGTTAAATAAGTAGTTTTAATTATTATGAATTAGAAGCAAGTTTGAGCTAATGAACCATAAAAACAAAAGTTAGGTATTTGAGAGCAATTCCAAAATTAGAAGGACACAAAAACTCCAATACCATAACTTCCATAATAGAATAAACCAAAATTATGAATAGAAAACAAATACATAAAATGTATGATCAAAGTGTATTTTTTACCCTTTTAATTTTATTGAAGTTTTAATAATATTCATTAACTTTATTTGAATCAATTGTATCACTTAACTTTTAAAATAAATACAATGTCAGACATCTTGAAAAATCATTTGTTTTTCTAATGAAAAAAATCCTACATGGCTAACTAGAATGATGATTAGACTATGAAAGTTACTGATTGGATTAAATTAAGAGTTAAAGTTATTTTACTCCTTAAATTTAAAATTATATTTTCTTCTTTGTTAAATTAAGACACAAATTTTCTCTTTTTCTATTATGAATTCTCAAAACTTATATATAAATCTAATCAAGAAAAATTATTGATGACAATGAGATAAAGGAATTTCAAGCCAACATTTGAAAATTTCTTTTTATGATTGAAAGTCAATAAAATTTTTTTTTCTCAAAATTCAACTGTTAGACATTCTTTTTGGAAATTTCTCTCTTTGGCAACCACCATAGTAGAAGGGGAGAAATTTCTTTCTCTTTTTCCATCAATAATTTTTTTTAATTATAGTAATAGATGAGTTTTGAGAATTCATAATATAGGGAAAGAAATTTGTATCCTAATTTAACGAAAAAGAAAATATAATTTTAAATTTCATGAGTAAATTAATTTTAATTTTCTTTTTAATCTAGTCAACAACTTTTATTGTATAGTCAACATTTCATCGGTCATGTTGGATTTTTTCATTAAGAAAATAGATAATTTTTCAAAATATTTGACATTACATTTATTTTGAAAGTTAGATGGCAAAATTGATTTAAATAAAAATCAATAAATATTATTGAAATTTAAGTGAAAATTGGAGGGTAAAAGTTACACTTCTACCAAAATTAATTTATCTCTGCATGCTCTTCTTCAAGCTATCAATTGTAGCTGTAGCACTAAATAACCCATGCTTCAATGCCATTGTGGATAAAAGGATTCAACAGATAGAAAAGAAAAAAGAGAGAGAAAGAGAAGGTGAAGGTAATACATCTCCTCATGAAAAAAAAAAAGTCATTATTTTTTATACATTTCAAACTTTGAGCAAAGATAGATAGATACTCTCAGTAAAATTACACAAAGGATTAGATGGACAAATAAATACCGATGAGCAAAGGGAACTGTAGCAGTCATCATTCTTTGCTGGTTAATTCGTTGGACACCAAGGAACGATTTCAAAACGAGGAACCATGGATAATACTTCAGAAAAATCAACAAACAAAATATATATATATATATATATATATATAAACATTTAGAAGAGAGAAAAAAAAAAAAGGGACAAATGTTACTTTCGCATAATGGAGCTTGGAAAAGAAACATGTTAAAGGATTGATAAGTAGTGAAAACTTTTAAATATAGATAACGGATAAGTAGTGAAAGTCCGTCAAGTTCCCGTTAAAGGGTTGATAGAGGGACTAATTTGTGAATGGAGTAAAAATTAGGGATTAATATGATCACTCAAAATAAATGGAGCATTACTTTGTCAATACCTCATAATTTAAGGACTGAAATGTTAATTTTATTAAGAAAGAAATAAGGAAGCAAAATAGAAGGAGGGTTTAAGAGGGGTTTATCATTTCCCTGTCGCATCCACCCATAGCCACCACCAGTAGTCGAGCTTCTCTTCTCCCCTGCGACGGCGTAGGCTACGTGCTTTGGCTCTCAGAAGGGTTCCAGGTATTTTTAATGTTAGGATCTCTTGGGTTTATCACCTAAAACAAGCGTTTGTTAATCAATCTCGACCCTAATTACTGAGTCTCGATTCAATTTTGAAAAAGGAGCTTGAGTTTTGATGTTACGAGCGAGTTTTGAAATAGATGAAGAACAAATGATAATCCTCCTAATTTGTGAAATGACAGACTTGGCTTGCTGATATTAGCAGGAAAAAAACGGTCTTTCTTATTTAGTTCAGGATTTAGTTTCCAATTTTTCATTGATTGCTGCTTGTGTTCGATGTTTATCTGTACCTAACTTCCTGAAAATCCTACCACAAAGGAACCAGGCTGATTGGACTGAGAGGGGAAGTCCCCCAAATTCCGGGCAAGCATGACTGCCCAGAAAATTATTACCCCTAAAACCCTCCGCTATGCAGCCAAGCAATCTGAGGGCTGCCTCACTGTCCCTGTGCATCTCCGTCGTGCCATTAAAAATTACCTTCAAGGTCCCATCGATTCTCTATTGTTGCTTTCTCTTCTTATATGTAATTTGTATATCTTTATAGTATTTGTAAAGTAACATGTTGATGTGCATACAATTTTGATGGGGGATTTTGGGATTATAGAGCAGGAGGAGCCACATATGAAGAGGAAAGTTTTGAGATTGTCTCAATCATTCAATGAAATCAAGGATGTCAATTTACAGCTGACCACTGCCACATCAAGGGAGCTAGTTGAAGACCCTTTAAAGTCCATGGAACAATCAAAACGTTGGAAGATTAAGAGCTCTTATGGTGACATTGGCCTTGCATACAGAGATGATGAGACAATTGCTTATGTTGCATCTCGAATGCCTGCTGTGTACTCTGCATGTTACAGAGTCCTGAAGGAGGTAGATGGGAAAGAAACCAAAACTTAGGGTGGGGGGTTAGATAGCAGGGAGAAACAATTTCCAGTCAATTACCTTATTTTTCCTTAATGCTTTCAATCTTTCGTTTGTTAGCAAAACATATGAAACCATGCCAAAGAAAAAAAAAGAGCATGTATAATTGATGATTTAAATGCATGCATGATAATAAAAGGAAACATAGGAAATCTTCTTAAAGTAGTTCTACAATACTAGGGGTAAGATGATCAGTGATTAGAGATACACGTGTACTCTTGTGACAGAGTCCAGCCAAAGCTGAAGTCAATGATATAAATGTGGGATCAGCATGTCTTGACAATTTTGTCTCTTGTTCTCAAGTCATATGGATGTAGTATCAATTACTTCATGTTTCGTTGTACATTAAGGCATGCACAAGCACTATATATTTTGTATCTTTACTTGTGCCACTTTTACTTCACTCCTTGTGAAGAATGAGAAAACAAAACCTTCTGGTCCTTAGTAAATGTTGGATTGTTTAAATTAACTTTTATTGAGCTTTTGAATTTTGTGTCTCTTTAGATTCATAAAAGGCTTCCAGATTTCTCCCCAGCTAAGGTATTAGACTTTGGCGCTGGAACAGGTTCAGCTTTCTGGTAAATGACTCTTAAATTTTTCTTCTGAATTGCAGTTTTGATATTTTAGCTATATTGTGGTTTCTTGACATTAATTTTGTCATACTTCAATATAATGATCTAGGGCACTGCAAGAAGTCTGGCCTAAGTCTTTAGAGAAAGTTAATTTAATAGAACCATCACAGTCAATGCAGCGTGCAGGTCGGAGCCTTGTACAAGGTAATTACTTACTAACTTTTTTCCACAAAAAATTAAAGAGAACAGTTCTCTTAATTCTTTCTAATTGGGCTGAGGGATGATAGATGGTATAAAGTCTTAAATCTTAATTGAAGACTAGATAGGCAGCAAGCCAACATGGGGAGCACAAATAAACCATTGGAAGAGGTAGTATGCATTTTTGTTAAATTATATTTGTGATTGGTAATTATGAATTTAGAAGCTCTGTGAATTTTACATTCAAATAATGTATTTTTAAGATTATCTAACCGTAGAATGTAACTGTATCTGGAGGCATGTGTGAGAGAAGAGCATGGAGTTGGGAAACATTTAGCTTATGTTCAGATTTTCAAGAACTAGGCATCCTCTCAATCACTTAAGCAAGTTAGAATAGAAGCTTGTTGGCCCCATGTATTGGTCCTTTGGTTCTTGCTAAAAGAAAATTCTTTTGTCAATTGTAATAAATCATTTTTTACTTTTACCTGTCAAAGAAAATAAAGGAGAAATGTGGTCTTCTGCTTCGGCATAATATAAATATTCATTTTGGGTTACCATAGTGCAATTCATTTTTTCTGATAGAGAAAGTAGCATTCGTGCATTGATTACTACTTCATTGTTTGATAGCTTAAAAAAAGTTATGCTATGGTCAGAATTAAGATTGTGCATATTTCCTTCTGATTATGAGGAAAAGGTGGTTAATGATTGATGAAATTTTTTGTTTCCGCTGTTCATTATGTAGGTCTCAAAAATCTGCCGCTCATTCATAGCTATGATAGCATTCAAGCACTCTGCAAAAGTATTGGTAAATCAGAGAGAGAACATGACCTTGTAATTGCTGTAAGTTTTTTTTTTTTTTTTTTTGGATATATTTATAGATTCATAGCAAATAGTTATTTGTTTTCAACGTAGGTTGTGAGGATAGAGGGAAGAAGTAGTTAGAAATTTACTGATCTCAAAATTATGAAATTTCCTAAACAAAAATGGCTCATAGAAAATTAATCTATATATAAAAGAAATGCATGAGTATCTTACATAATGTATCTCTGGAATCATTTTTTTATCTACCAAAATCAATTATCCATCTAGCATCATCATTATGCAACATTTTTGTGCTCCATATCTGACTTATATATAATAAAATGCTATGTTTATGCAGTGTTTTTGGTGCACTGGGCTTTTTTTAAAGTTTTATTCTAAGATGATTTGAAGATTTAATTGCTCATTCAGTTTATTAAACTCTACCATAAGTTAATAACATGGCACATATGCATGGAAGACAATGAAATATGTACTGTTCTTTATGTTCAATTCAAGAAGAAATTTCCACAATTCATGGTTGACTTTTTTTTCTTCTTTTTAAATTTAGTATTGAATGAGCTAAGGAGTTTTGTTAAATAGGATTTGTTTACATTATTTTATGGTCAGCTAGCTTTTCTGTAATGTTGGAAGCAACATAGTTTCATTTGATCTATCTTTCTCCGGACCTGTATAGTGTTTTCCCATGTTTTTTGTAATTGATGCCAAGTAACATTTCCTTCCACTTTTATGGGCTGAAGTCTTATGTGCTTGGAGAGATACCATCACTAAAGGATCGGATTTCAATTGTTCGCCAGCTTTGGAATTTGACACGGGATGTTCTGGTATGATTTCTAGCTTGGAGTTTGTTGTCTCGTTGTGGATAGGATCATCTAGTAATAATTTAAGTAATTCTTCAGAAAAACTGACACAGTAGTATAATATAGACTTCGGGAACGAACTCTTTTCCTTTCTGATGGTAGAAATAGATGAAAGCACATTTGGCTTTCAAAAAGTTATCCTTTTTCTTTGCCCTTTGCAATCTTCTATCTAATGTTACCTCCATTTGTGAAATCAAAATCTGGTAGGTTTTGGTTGAACCTGGAACACCTCATGGATCTAATATCATATCTCAGATGCGATCTCATATATTGTGGATGGAAAAGAGGGTAAATTAACTGCTCTGGTGCTCCTTTATTGTCCTTTAAGTAAACTTTGGAAGAAGATGATTTTCTGTGTGTACTTCAAGACATTCTATTCTAAACAGATTATGGAATGTTCTGACTTGCTAGAAATACCGTAAAGCTGCCAATAGGACCAATGAAGTCTGTAAAGATTTGATGACTCAGAAGACTGGGGCTTTTATAGTAGCTCCTGTGAGTGTATTCTGTTTTCTCAACTTTCTTCTCGGTGTCACAGTTTGCCAACTTCACAACTCCCCTCTTCACTGACATTATCTTTTAATTTGATAAACTTTGTTGTTACAGTGTCCTCATGATGGGATTTGTCCACTGGCACAAACTGGAAAATACTGTCATTTTGTTCAGCGCTTGGAGAGGACAACATCGCAGCGTGCTTACAAGGTTTCTCCTGAACGTATTCTCTGCTTTTTTCTTTGGAATAGGTCACTTTGTCCATACATTCTTGCCTTACTCCTTTCTTTGATGACTTTACAAGACATTCATTTTTTTATAATCTCTATCATTTTCGCAGCGTTCCAAGGGCGAGCCCTTGCGCGGCTTTGAAGATGAGAAGTTTTCCTTTATTGTTTTCAGACGAGGACAAAGACCAAGGCAAGTGTTTTGGATAAACTTTTCTTGTTTGCAGATAATTGATACATGGATAAATAATAAAATGGATACTAAGAGTTCTTTTTTGTATGATTTTAACAAACCTAAGGACATCTATCTCATTTCTTGCACACTCAGAAAATTTATAATTTAAAATCTTGTATCTTTATTTATGTCTTCTTTTTGTTGATATGAGTGCATCTATTGTTGCAATTTCTTATTCTTAAGATAACACTTCAGTTCCTTTTTCCCTGGTCAATGAATGTAATAAACCATGCTTCTCTTGATAATAAATGCTTTTATGTTATTGATGTTTCATCCCCTGGACCAGGGAACCTTGGCCGCTTGATGGTATGAAATTTGAGACTCTGAAGGAGCAGCTTGACAAAAGAAATCCAGAGGATCTTGAAATTGACTATGGTACTTATTACACTTTTCCCCAGTAAGACCTTTTTCTAGAAATTGATATGGTGTGGGTTGCCATCAAACCCAACTTGCTTTCTACAGTCTACATGAGGAATTATTTTGGAGATTATGAACTGTCAACTCACTTAATATGTTCTTCGCCTTCTAAGAGGACCAATTGAAGTCAGAAGATGAAGCTAATGATGCTCCTTATGAAGCTGAGTCAGCTAGTTATGATTCTGATGTTATGGAAATTGATGCTGCTGATGTTAACGAGGAGGAAGAGGAGAAAGAGGAAGAAGAAACCGCTGGCCCTGATCTCGGAGGAGGCTGGGGCAGGATTATCTTCATGCCTGTCCGGAGAGGTAGACAGGTTGCAATGAATGTCTGTAGATCTACCAAAGAAGATGCCTCAGAGGGTTCATTTGAGCGTATTGTTGTTACAAAGAGCAAGAATCCTACTTTACATCAACAGGCTCGTAAATCTCTGTGGGGTGACCTGTGGCCATTTTGAAGCACAATTTCTTAATAAAGTGCTGTTTCCAATATCGTCAATTTTTGGTGCCTCAAATGGAAACAATTTTGTAGACCCCCCAAAGAAAATGGAATAAAGTTTGTGCCAAATTCTCTTCCTCTCTTACTATTATCATTATTATTACTATTATTTGTGGTTTTGGGATTTATGTTCTTCGGAATGTCATCATCGAAAAAAATAAAAAATAGAAAGATTTTTTTTTTTTTTCATTTTCTTTTTCCTCGACTTTTCTTAATCCCAAACAAGCCTGTACTTTCTAGGATTTGATTGAGTTGAGAAAGAGGCTTTGTCCAAACGAATTATCCATATCTAAGTATTTATTTCTTTAGGAAGAAATCTTCATCTTCATCACATTTAACTTCAAATTATGCAGAACTCTCTTTGATTTGTTCTGAGTATTCCAACCTTGTTATGTACCGTTTCAGTAGCAGTTTCTGGCTTTGTTAGTCAAAGATGCATGGAGATAGACATGGATACAAAAATTTGGCATTTTAGAAGAAAAAATATATTGGAAATGAAGAATAGTGCTCGATACATCTCAACATGCAAACGAATACAAATACGACATATTAAACAATAAAGAATCGTGTCTGAATTGTATGTCTATGCTTCCTAGTTGTTAGCTGCAAATAAATTACAAAAACAACAGTTGCAGAGATGAAATTTACAGTTGTTCATCAAGAGAATTTTAAATTAGATAGTATACATGTAAATATCCAAATTTTTAAGTTTCCGTTTGTCAATTTATCATTTAAAAAGAAGAGGAGGCTTCGTTTCAATCGAAAACCAGCAGTAAGATAGATTTATTATTATTAGTTATTATTTGCAGTCTGCCGTTGGTTTGCATCAGTAGATAATCTGCGGTTTTGCCATTAAATTCTGATGCCAAAATCTGCAAATCCATTGGAAGATGAACAAATACTCTTCTTTCTTTTCTTTTCTTTTCCTTTTGCTGACTTTTTTTTTTTTTGGTTACAACGCTACTGGACAAAAGTTCTCTTATTATAATGTTTTAGGAAACTAATTTCCAGTTACCGGGCAAATTGTGCTTTGAAACGTGATTTCCCGGAGACAAATTGTAGTCTCAAATCACGACTTAAAGATGTTTTAGGTCCACAACAATGGGATTGGATTTAATTTTGATCCATTGACCATGTAAGAAAATTATCATTTTCCTACACAATATTTTGACAATTGAGCCCATCAATTAGACTTTCTATTGGACAGGATGATGTTATAAATAAACAAAACTTTACAAAAATTGAATAGTAGCTAACTTCCTCCATAAAAAGTAGTTGTAGACTGAGATATAGCAAATTAAAAATTTCAAATTCAATAATGTCAAGTTCTTTCTTTTGTTAGTTTTGGGTGACATAAATTTATTGAGCCAACCCAGTAAAAAAAGCAAAAATCTAACTGCTTTTTAAACTGATCAGATTTTCGTCCTGTTGAAAACAGTTCATGCCATAATATAACAGACAAATTGTATACTTACACAACGTAACTGCATCATTTGGTGTTGAAGTTTGGGAAGCACCTTATATCTGAATTTAGTTGTAACGCATAGATCATAAATTTTAAACTTTTATCTCATAGGTAAAGACATTGAAAGAACATGAATGCCAAAGAAATTGAAGAACTTGACCGCAAGTTTCAAAGTGACAATCATTTAAAAGCATCATAACATTAATTATGTTCAAATCGGAAAATACTCAGAAGCTAAAACCAAAATTGACTCATCACACAAAATATAGTCACCATATCTGATAAATGCTGAATCCTAAATGTGTGTGATACAAAGCTCGCAGTCTATCAGTCCTTAACAAAAAAAACTGATCAAGGTGCAACCACAATGCGGCCAGCAACTTGGTCAAGATCCCGCTGACCAGTGGATGTGATTCTTCTGCCACTGAAGCATAAAAAAATAAAAACGTATCAGATTAATGCTTGGAAAACAAACATAGCCCATGAAGAGGTCAAATAATGGGATTGATCCAGATCAAACTAGAGCTTGTCTGTAATATGGAGACACAAATGAGCATGAACAAATAAAAGCATCATTTCAATTGCAGTTGATATTGTCATGTAGCTTCTAAAGATATGGCAGATTAACAAGGAAAGCAGTCCTTACCCCTTGGGGTCAACCTCAATGATGCTCATGTTCTGCAACTGTTGCAGAATGTGACGAGCAATAGCACCACTACTCTTACAGAAATGAGGAGGACGGCTCCCATTTCTCTTACTCCCACCATAAATCCTCTGGAAAGCACCAACACCAAGGCCCCCCCTCAAGTAGATCTTTCTTGCCATGGAGGCTGCAATCAAAAAATTAAGTACCAACGTCTTTGTATTTCCAAAACAAATATAAAAACATCCCTTACATCGTTTAGGAGGATGCAAGCAACCAAGTAAATGGACAAAACCACACAAATGTGACTCACCAGCTCTTACATAGTACCAATCAGGATCATAAGGAGCCAATTCTTTAAATCTTGCAGTCTTCACAATATCTGTCCATTCGGGAAGCTCCATCTTCTCAGAACCAAACATAAGATTATTAGAGATACATAAACCAATCTTTGTACGAGATAAATTCATAACATCACC
The DNA here is from genome assembly GCA_026873985.1 of Saraca asoca. Taxonomy (NCBI): domain Eukaryota; kingdom Viridiplantae; phylum Streptophyta; class Magnoliopsida; order Fabales; family Fabaceae; genus Saraca; species Saraca asoca. The sequence goes on from JANHAO010006290.1 coordinate 16,924, forward strand.
TAATGAAAGCAATCACAGACACTCCCTCTTAAATGTTACAAAATAGAATATTAATAAATCTGACAAAAATAAAAGAAAATGGGCCAAAAGCAGTATCATTATAATGCAGAGAACCTGTCCTGATTGGGAAAAGAACTAGCAGGTCTTTATGCAACTAAAGGGCTTCAATAGTCAAAGCTTGCAAGAAACCACTATAAACTTTTTCAGGGACATTCTGTTACACACTTGTACTTCACTATATCTAGGAGTCGTCTCAGCATTAACAAACCATTAGCTTAATCTTATATCAGTTGGCAATTTGATTAACTTCAATGTACAAACTACAAAGTATATCCTAGAATACCGCAAACATGTCATCTACCGACATACCCATCACTAGATTTGGTTAAGCAAGTTTCTAACCAGAGTAGCAAATCACAGTAACTTACTTAGAAAACACTGATAAAATTACACGTGCAACGTACTCATCAGTCAAAGAGGCTCCATTTAGCCGGGAAAAACAGCGGGTTTCAATAAATTTCTAAACTTTAGACTATATTTCTTCCAAAGTAAGGAGAACAGAAGATTCCTCTAAACTCTCAAGAAACAAACAGAGGGTAAGCGAGAAAATATAGAAGTTATGCTTACCTTGCCGGATCGCTTGAGGTGAGCAGAGTAAGCCTTGACAAACTCATGAGGTGAAACATCCTTGACAGTTCTAGCGGACGACATTATTGCAGCACAGAGAGAGAACCTGGGACCTGGTGCCTGCCGCTGCGGAGTGAAGAAGGAAAGATGGCTCTCTGGCTCTAACTAGGGTTTCTTGACTTTATGTCAGACATGTTTTATTCGCAATTTTAGGGTTTTTAATTTCCGACCCAACCCGTAGGATTTTGCTTTTGGGCTTGGAATCAGGGGCGGAAGCATTCGTACCATAAAGATGTAAAAATATTAATATATGTCATTATAGGCTCACAAATTTAAATGAAAAAAATTAAAATTAAATTATTATTTAAAATGTTTTAATATACAAGGAAAACATAAATTAAAATTATTACATAAATATAAAATTATAATCGATAAGATATATATGTTATAGATAAAATTCAATATCACAAGATAGGTTGGTTAAAGTCTAACAGAAATCAAAGTCCAACAAAGAGGCTTAATTTGCCTGATTGTGAGGTCGTTAAGCAATTAGCTCACTGAGCTACGCCTCCAGCTTGCCAGTAATAAGTCTTAGCTCGTCGATAGCTCAAGCTCGTGACTTGTTTGAGTTTGACCTCACAAAACAAAAATGGCCCGCAGTGTCTCACCTAGTTAGAAGCCTACTGAGGTCGAGCATACAGTCAACGGACAACTTGCACCGCCATCCTACAAAATGCAGCCCAAGGGTCCCACCCTCAGAAAGCATTTCACACGAATCAACCAATAATCTGTAGAAGCCAACTTGTTGTACTTTAGACTGTCTTATACATTTATTATTTGACGTAACAGAAATATAACTTATAAATTTACCATTGTAGCCTCCTCTCCTCTCCTCTATAAATAGTAGGTAGGAGCCCTCTGTAGGAAAAGCTGAAAATAATATATCGAAACTCTGTAAAATTGTCTTCAGATAATAAAATGCTATCGTAGACGTAGGGACCGATGCCATTCGATTTTAGCTGAACCATGTTAAACCTCTGCGTTCTTCACTCTTATCCTTCTTCCTTCGGCTATTCTGCACTTTCTTAGTATTTTAACAATCAGATAACAACTTGAGTCCCAAAAGAACCCCCTCAGGTTAGCTGGATTAGGCAGAATCGAATCCACCATTAACATTTTGGCACGTCCAATGGGATCTATCCATTTTCTGATTGTTTCCTATGTTCTGATTTGATTTTTTGTGCAGCTATTATAGCCAGAGGAAAAGCTGTCAGGAAGTCTAATGTTGTCGATAACTAGCTTGAAGGTCATACGCTAAGTTCTTCTATTGTCTGAACCAACAATGGTTTGGCCCCCCACAGCTCATCGCCAACCTTAGCAAATCTTTGAAAGCACGATAAAAGAGTTAGCTGAAATAGTCAAAGTGCTGATGCAAACACAAACTTTGTGCACACAACAGCAAGTTGAGATCGCAATGCAACTCCAACAGTTGCGCGAAGGAGCCCAAAGGAAGCCAGCTAGACAAGAGCATCAGGTTGATAGCTCAACTTACCCCTCTAACTCTCAGGCGAGGTCAAAGGCTCGCCGAACTTGTAGGGACTATAATGACTCGCAATCGGGGTGCTCGCACTGAGCTGAAAGCTCAAATAGGTCCAACCAAGGACACACCTCAGGTCATTACACCTGTGACCAGGAACGAGAAAGGAATAAGTGATCATCCAACCTACAATCTGAAACACAAGACCTAATCATGAAAGAAGTGCTACAAAGGCTTAAGCGACTAGAGAAGTTCCCTCAAACCCAAAGTGATAAACCTCGCCATGATGAAAGCTCGCCATTTTCTATGGAAATTGAAACTTATCCTTCCGCGCAAACTCAAGGTTCCTACGATCCCACTGTACAATGGAAATAGTGATATGTGTGACCACCTAGATGTGTTTAATGTTCAAATAGATCTCTAGACAATTGATCCTCTAGTCAAGTGCAGGGTTTTCCCCGTTACGTTAGGAAACCTTCCCTTAGCATGGCTCCAAAATCTCCCGGCTTATAGTATTTGCAACTAGGAGGAATGCCAGAGAAAATTTATTAGTTAGTATAAAGCATTGAAAAGGCAGCTCGCGCTACCTTGTCACCTTACAACGATCTTCCAACAGAGGGATGAATCACTAAAAGACTACATCGCCAAGTTTAAGTGTAAGGTCAACAACGTGGATGATCCCTCAGATGAGTGTGTTTTGACAGCCATCTCTGTGGGACTTCACAAAGATAGGAAGCTGTACAAGAATATTTACAAGTCCCCAGTCAAGGACTTGGGTGATTTCTATGAATGAGCCACGAAGTAAGTTAGGTGGGATGAAACCTTTAGTTCAAAGAAGACTAAGGCAGGCAACTCTGATCAAAAGAAGAAAAGAAGCAATCATGGAGATGTAAAGGACAGTTCCAATCTCCAGATTGCTAAGAGGCCCAGAGATGAGCGATCTTAGTATCCAAGTCATCATGAATGCTACAACATCCTATCAAATACTCCAAATAGGATATATGCAATAGAAAGGGATAGAGAAGACTTTGGGACTCCTACTCCATTGAGAGCACCCCGTGTGGGAAGAAATACGAACAAATTTTGCGCTTATCACAACAAAATAGGGCATAACACTTTTGACTACTGGGCCCTCAAGGATGCAATTGAAGACCTAGTTAAGAGAGGGCACTTAAGAGAGTATGTGATGTAACCTGCAGCACATCAACTTTCTTAGCCTCAGCGGAATCCCAAATAGGAGTAGCCAGCTATAGTGAGAACTATATATTGATCTTGTAACATGACGTGTAAAAGCAATTCGAATCCTTCGCATGCAGTCTTTGTAAATTCCCTGGAAAATGTCAATTTGGTACCAAGCTCCCGAGGAAGTGAGCTCCTTGTTGAATTCTGCTCGGTGACGAAGTGAAAAATCAAAAATTTTACAGAAACCTAACTGAGCAAAATTAACTCAGATCTCGTTGGTTTTGATGTTCCAACAAAATAAATCTTAAATCAATGATTCAACCAACCTATTTGGCCGAGTTCAATTATGGATGATGGCTCGAAATTGCATCACTGGATCAATCCACACGTCCCACTTCTACCGGTTTGCTCACGTCAAAAAACGTACGATATGGCCTCAACTCTTGAGGTCCTGATCCCAACTCAAGTGCTAGCTAGAGAAGAAAAACAAATTTCGATTCCAAACCAAAATCAGACCACCGGAACCCTAGCAGAGCTGCCTCTCTCTCTCTGCCTTTCCCTTTTCTTCTTCTACGTCAAAACGTAGCCGTAGCAGGGAAAATGGCAAATCCAAACGACATGTCATTTGGCTAGCAACCAAAAGCCAAAACGACGTGTCGTTTTGCCCCACTAAAAAACTAATTTTCAGTCCCTGCAATTTCAGCAAATTACACTTTAGTCTCTGGATATCTAATATATCCAAATTGTAGTTTTAAAGGCCATAACTCATTTTTCGTTATATGTGTAACCCGATAGGCCCCCGAAATATTAATAAAAGTACAAAATACCCTTCAAATCATTTAAAGACATATAAAATTAATCTAATTAATTTCTCCAAATTAATTACTTGTGAACTTTAAGCTATAAGCGAACTCTAACAAGCCATTATAGCTACCCAAATTTCGGTGGGAGTCATCAATCGTGACAAGCCTGTCTGTAGATGATCTTAACGCATGATTGAATCCTTTCATAACCCATATTCGGATTAGTCAAAGGTATGGATAAACGTCAACCTTTATAACTAATCATAGTTTCTCAACTTTGTAAATTATTTGACTCAAATGAATCCGGACACTCAAATCCAATCTGAGTCTCGATTCAACCTTGTGCAAGGATTTAATTAGCCAAACTAATTTGTTGAGTGGCCTTGGATATCGCTCTAAAGAGTGGTAATGAATCCTCTCTTGATTAGACAATATCTAACTGTATTTTCAGAAATACCCAACTCAAGTCTTTATTGTT